>CAKAOH010038876.1:0-38132 GCA_916701665.1 Sebastiscus tertius
GAAAAACTCGGGCAGCCAATAAGTGTGTGTGTGTGTGTGTGTGTGTGTGTGTGTGTGTGTGTATGTGTATCAATGTGTGAGTGTGTGTTTTTGTGTGTGTCTCAGTTTGGAGAGTGAAGAGTGTAAATGATGTGTCTGGGAAACCTGCATCGAGACGTCAACACACACACACACACCCGAGTTCCTTCCATCCAGCTGGGGTTCTCGCTGGGAGATATGCAGCCCAGTTCATCGCCAGACAGACGGGTAATATATGGCTCCCGCTCTTGCCTCACACACACACACACACACACACACACGCACACACATAGACACTGTCAAACAAATACATAACCACATTAGAACTTTCTACAGAACTAACCGAGCTGTCTGCATGTTCCTCACTCTCAACAACCTCTTCCCTCTCACGGAGAAAGCTGTGCTGATAAGCCTCGGTCCACTGAAGAAGGAAACAAGGAGACAAGGACATAAGGAAGAGGAAAAGGAGACAGACATTCCATCACAGCCCCTGTGGAGCTGCAGTAGAGGACGAGCCTACCAGCCGTTTATTTCTAATCGTGGACAAAGGCTGAACAGCGAGGAGTACGCAGGTATGCAAGGTTAATTTCCTCTTTATCTTCCTCTTCTTCTTCTTCTTCTTCTTCTTCTTCTTCTTCTTCTTATATCTCCTTGGCAGTGGTGTAGCAGTATAGGTGCTGTATTTCATGGTGACTGCATATGTGATTTATGTGTGAACAGGAATGAGTCCACTGAGAGGTTCCTCCTGTCTTTTGATATTCCTCTATGCAGCAGCTGTGTGCGCAGGTACCACACATGTGCATTTGCTCACACACACACACACACATATAGCATTCAAATATGTGCACAAATACAGTTTTTTCATTGACTTTAGTATAAAATCTAGCACAGACCACACACACCTGTGCCTCCTTATACAGGTGTGGGCGGTGCAAAGGTGGACAATGTGTCGTCAGAAGTCTGTCGTCACCCATGCGAGGACCTGCTGGGTTTGCTCACTGAGATCCAAGGCCTGCGTATTGTGACCAGCAGCCTGCTTGAAGACCTGGAGAGAGTAGTAAGACACACAAATACATACATGTGTCATCTGCATGTTGGCGTTTTGTTTGGCGCGTTTACCTCTCTGGTGCTTACATTTTATTTTGATGTGGCATGAGCGAGAAAGCATGGATTTTAGATGCAAAAGAAAATGTTTTCTTTCCTTTAAAACTAATTTTAAACACATGAAAATGCACAGTTAAAGGTGTTACATGTAACATTTCAACATCAGTAAAACTTTGTAAACTAATTCTTACTTCTGTCGAAGTCTAAGAATCCTCTGCACTGCGCTTTACATTGTGACATTGACAACATCTGACAGAGTTGAGTTTTATGGGATATTTGTGTGACAAAACCAACAGAGAGAGTAGCTTTTCTTCCAGAGCAAATGGAACAAGCAGCAACATCCTTTTTTCTGGCAGGAAGCGCTGTGGTTTGTGGTAAATGTCCTGGTGATTTTGGGAGGAAAAAACACGCAGGAAGAATACCATCAGTGTCAAGATGTTGGCTGCTCAGCTGCCGTTCCACCACAATTCAACAGGTTTCTGTTCTAATACAGCGCAAATATTGATACAGTAGATAAACTAGAGACCATGTTGTCAGCCGCGACGACAAATCAGGCCAGGGGCGTACCCCCCTACTTCTGGCGCCCTTGCTCGGACTTCACCCATCTTCAAACTCAGCCTTCATTATGATCCAGATTTTTTTTTTTGTCAGGCCTGATGTTGCCTTACACATGAAAGAATGATCCCAGTCACTTCCACACAGTGAGGCATACAGCTTGTTAATTAAACACTGGTATCGTATTGGTACTCTGTATCAGCCGATACCCAAAACCCAGGTATCGATATCCGTATCGGAACTGAAAAAGTCGGATCGGTGCATCCATACTTCAAACTCAACCTTTATTTTGATCTCAACTGCATACCTGTACGTTTTCGGGACTGCATCTTGCACGGTTGTGACACTATCGCGTCGACAAAATCATATAATCACCTTGCAAAGTACTAAAAACCTCCTCTGTGGTAGTTCCCGCTACAGTAGGTGTCTCCAGGACCACATTTTTGCCATGATGACACACACACACACACAGACTCACAAGGTTTTAGTGTTTTAAAAATGCATATATTTGTGTTTTCAGTCAAAAGAAAATGAATGGATGCGGGTATGTTTGGCTGATCTGAGCAACCGCGGCAGCGACAGGAGCAACAGCAACAGCAGCAGCGACAGCAGCAACAGCAACAGCGACAGCAGCAACAGCAACAGCAACAGCAGCAGCAGCAGCAACAGCAATAGCAACAGCAATAGCAACAGCAACAGGGGCAACAACAGAAGCAACGGCAATAGTAGCAACAACCACAGGGGCAGCAGCATTGGCCGTGGTGGCAGCGATGATGTCAATGATCTTGACAGAGACGGGGAGGTCTGGTGTATGCAGGATGGACGAGTGTACGAGCACGGGGAGGACTGGGACACTGACAGCTGCACTGCCTGTGCTTGCAAGGTCAGTGTTGAACAAGTGTTCCAATCTAAAATATTAGCAGAGTGCCATGTGGACTGAATGAACAGACTGAAACATGACCTTCGTAAATCTACTGTAGGTTAGATGGTAAAACTTTTACACTGCAATCACTTTGGTAATTTTTATTTTGTTTGTAGCCCAGAGCAGCTTTTAAAGTCAAAGTCAGTCCTCATTGTGACCTGGACTCAACTGCTGAAAGACTTAAGACTTGACTCTAAAGATTGACTAAAATCTTGACTTGACTTGGGACTTGAACGCCAAAGTTATGACTTCCTGGAACAAGAAAGTCAATGAATCCTACGGCTTTAATATAGATCTAACTCTTGGCAAGAATAAGCATATTTTCCAAAAGTCCTTTAAAATCTACTTAGCAGTTGGGGAGATACTTACCGTAAGTTTCGCTTGTCTCAAATGTGGTTTCATTTCTTTTCAGAGCTGCTTTTGTTAGTCACGTTTATTTCTGAGTCTGTTTCTTTTCATAAAATATCATTACTTTTGTCAAGGATGGATTAAGGGAGTAGCCAAACTTATTATGAGTCATGACGGCATACCTCTCCTCTGCAAGGACTGGCATTTAGCCGGCTCAAACTAACGTGGTTTGACTAATAAAATTGTTAATAATGCAGAGTGTATGTATTTTCCTCGCCTTGGGTAGGATGGAAAGGTGGTGTGTCACCAGGTGTCTTGCCCTCCTGTATCCTGCATCTATCCATCCTTTATCGATGGAGAGTGCTGTCCTGTCTGCCTCAGTGAGTTTGGTTCATCTGCAGCTATGATTTAGGGTTGCAAATGTGTGTTAAGATCCACATAATTTGATACCAACAGTGCATGTGTGTGTGTGTACATAAAGATAATGAAAACGGCTGGTCCCCGTGGTCTGAGTGGACCCACTGTTCGGTCACCTGTGGACGTGGAGGGCAGCAGAGGGGCCGATCCTGCAACGGCATCAAGCCGTCCTGCGCCGGCCCGTCAGTCCAGACTCGCAGCTGCATGCTGATGAAGTGTGACCGCAAGGGTAGGACATCACTCTGCATGTCTGATCTGTCTTAATTTGTTTTTTTGTGATTGATTGGCTGGTCCAAAGGAACAAATTGAGTATTCCGCCAAAGAGAGAAAAAAAAAGTATGGAACTTGAGATAAATGCATTTCAGAGATTGGAATCATAATTGGAAACATGTTGTTGTATACACAGCGTGGAGCTGTGGTGGTGGTCTGTGTTGAATTCTACTTTTCCAGACTGCTGCGCAAGAAAAAAAGTTTAGACTATCTTCATGTGCTTGTTTCATGTCTAGCTCGTCCTGACGGGAACTGGGGCCTTTGGTCTCCTTGGTCTGCGTGCACAACCACATGTGGAAACGGCAGCATCACACGGGTTCGTCTCTGCAACAACCCTCCGCCACAGAAGGGGGGCAGAGGGTGCACTGGCAACGACAGGGACACGCAACCTTGCAACAATACGCTCTGCCCCAGTGAGTATACAAACTCACAGACTGACTGCACTGTAGCTGGCTTACAGTTAAACGATGTGTTTGTGTGTAGTTCCTGGAGGCTGGACGAGCTGGACTGAGTGGTCCCTGTGCTCAGAGTCATGCGGTGGAGGTCTTACGAGTCGCCAGCGGGAGTGTTTGAACCCCGCCCCTCAGCACGGCGGGAAGCCTTGTGCTGGAGACACTGTGGACTATGAAGCGTGTAACAAACAACCATGTCCTATAGGTAAACTTTAAACCCTTTCCTCTATGTGTAAACCTTATTCCTTTTTTATTAGATGAAGCATATTTTCAAACAATAGAGAGTTAAGAGATAATATCCCACAGCGTTTATTCTGCCTTTATTCAATTATTGTGGCGGAACAGACAGAATTATTCAAATATTAATGGCCTTAAAGGGATAGTTTGGGTGTTTTGAAGTGAGGTTGTATGAGGTACTTATTCATAATCAGTGTATTACTTACAGTAGTTGATGGTCGGCATGTCCCCAGTTTAGAGAGGCAGACAGGAGCTACCGCGCAGAACCAAAGCAACCTACTGCTGTGGACGGGGCCGGCAGCAAAACGTATTTTAGACACTTAAAAGAAAGGCCTACCTAAAAGAATCAATATCAGTTTAAGTGTACGCTATATTTCGAATATTTTCACCGCTTTAATTTGCCGTCAGAAAGCTATACAGTTTTGCTTTCGACGGGGATCTGAAGCTGTTATCTATGCTCTTGCCAACGCAACCAGACTCCAGCTTCAGTTCCCCGTGAGAAAGGGTTGCCTGATGGCAAGATAAAGCGGTGAAAATATTCTAAATATAGCGTACACTTAAACAGATATCCATTTTTTAGGTGAGCCTTTCTTTTAATTGGCTAAAATAAGTTTTTCTGCTGCCCCCGTCTACAACAGTGCATTGCTTTGCTTCCATGCGGTAACTCCTGTCTGCTTCTCCAAACTGGGAGCGTGCCGACCGTCATCTACTGTAGGTAATACACTGATTATGGATAAGTACCTCATACAACCCCACTTCAAAACACCTGAACTACCCCTTTAAGAATAATTTATTTGCCATTGACCCTTGATCATGGACTATTTGCGTTGTGACTCTGTGTAAAAGACTCTTATGGTTTTTATATGCACATTTCTATGTGTTTTCAGATACATGTTTGCTTTCAAATCCATGTTTTCCTGGGGTGGAGTGCACATCATATAGCGACGGATCGTGGAAGTGTGGACGCTGTCCGTTGGGTTTAAATGGTAATGGCACTCACTGTGAAGATGAGAATGAGGTAATAACCACACATCAGTGCTCAAGCTAATTTAAACTCTTAACGTCTTTGACCTAATTCAACAACGTCTAGGATATGTGCTGTGACGGGCTGTACAAGTTTTTTTTAATTCTTTTTATTTAATATAGACAAAGTACACATAAAAAAACACAAGAATATGATGACATGATAATATAACTTCACACAAAAAATTAAAATAAATAACAGGAGACAAACATTTAGTTTAAAAATGAGTAGGATCCTTTTAGTAATTCAAATAATTAGGTTGACAGTACCAATACATTTAGAAACTGTAATATTCATCTTGAGCGTATTTAATATTTTATATCTGCTCTACACCAGAGCAAATGTTTTTTCCATTTCATGTTGTGTTGTGCTACATTTTGGTGGTTTGTAGCAATTATTTTTTTCCAAATTAAATTGGCTTTGCAATGTATTTTTTTTTAGGAAACTCACATTCAGATTAGTACTTAATTGAGCTGTGAATATAAATATTTCACCAAACAGAATAATTGTATTTATTATCTGAGGAAAATGTTCATCCAGAACCCCCAAAATAATGTTTAAAGGTGTAAATGTAAAATAAATCTTGAGTGGCTTTGGCCAATTTTGGATATTGCTCCACAACCTTGCAACATCTGGACAACAGAAAAACAAATGTAACTGGTCTTCCTCTTCCTCATTACACAATCGACATAATGATGATTGCTCAATGTCAAACATGTGAAGTTGTTTTTTAGTAACGGTGAAACAGTTGTTACCTGTAACTGAGGCACCGTGACCTAATCGGACATATCGACCCTCTAGAAAGACGTAAATGTTGTGCAGTCTGATCCTGTACACATCACCTGTCAAACCTTTGTATTTACTGTTCGTGTTTGATATGCTGAACGTGGTTAATCCCTCTACCCCTGCAGTGTGAAGTGGAGAGTGTGTGTGTCACAGAGTGTGTAAACACAGACCCCGGCTTCTACTGCCTGCCCTGTCCTCCTCGCTATAAAGGCACCCAGCCATATGGCCTCGGACTGCAGGAAGCCCTGAACACCAAGCAGGCACGTGTTTTCCTCTCTGAATAAACAGTCTGTAGCATGAACAACTTTCCTCCTTCAATCGTGAATCACTTTTCTCAAATGTTTGCTTTTGCTGTAGGTTTGTGAGCCGTACAATCCCTGCAAAGACAACACACACACCTGCCACAAGTATGCTGAGTGTGTGTACCTGGGCCTGGCGTCTGAGGTTTTGTTCAAGTGTGTGTGCGCAGTCGGATTCGCTGGCGACGGCTACCTGTGTGGTGAAGACTCTGATCTGGATGGCTGGCCCAACTACAGATTAACCTGCAAGCAGAATGCAACCTATCACTGTCAACGGGTAAAAGGATGAAACATAGGTTGTCTTGATTGGCTGGCTGTTTTCTGATTGGATGGGATTTCACTAAACTGAGCTGTGATTGGCTGCAGGATAATTGCCCCATGTTACCAAACTCTGGACAGGAAGACCTGGACATGGACGGACATGGAGACGCCTGCGATCCTGATGACGACAACGATGACATCATAGATGAGAGGGTGAGACTTTGGCTCAGACATGGAGAAACTATGACGATATCATGACTGAAAACAGGTGAATATTCACATCCCCTGTCTGTGTATGTATGAACTAATGTGTGTGTTTGGCGTATAGGACAACTGCCCGCTGGTGTACAACCCTCGGCAGTTTGACTCTGACAGAGATGGGGTCGGAGACCGCTGTGACAACTGTCCATTTGACAGCAACCCGCTGCAGACAGACACTGATGACAATGGAGAGGGAGACGACTGCAGCATTGACATTGATGGAGATGGTAGGAGCTTCTCACTACACCAGGCCTGGAACATGCCGTTACATATCCAATTATTTCAGTTTTATAAGAGAACTCCATTATTATGCAACGACAGGTCGACTCATATTTTCACTTTTAGATTTCCATGGGGTCCCAAGTGCGAAAATGTTTTAAATATCCATCTAGATGAAACAGATTAAACTTCACAAATTAAAAAAATGCATTTGAACCAGTGGGCTACCTCCAGGAGTAAGAAGTGAAGTCAATGCAGAAGTGCCTTAAACTTGCATTCTTTCTAACAGCCAGCAGGGGGCGACTCCTCTGGTTGCCAAAAGAAGTCTGATTGTATAGAAGTCTATGAGAAAATGAGCCTACTTCTCACTTGATTTATTACCTCAGTAAACATTGTAAACATGAGTTTATGGTCTCAAACACTAGTTTCAAGTCTTCTTCAATACAGCATGATGTTCATTTAGTAAACTATGGTCCCATAGATGGTCAAATAGACCATAAAGCAGGGGATGCTTTAGGGCGGGGCTACCTTGTGATTGACAGGTCGTTACCACGGCGTTGTCCGGTCTCAGAGTTGTCCATGTTTCATGTGTTTATGTTTTAAGTTCATGAAAGTTCATTGTAACATTTGGGCCTAAAAATGTCTTATTCAGCGTTCAGTTGTACTAAGCTCCACCCTCTCTTGTCACTTCTGGTTGCAAATAACCAAGATGACGACGGCCAAAATGCTGAACTCTAGGCTTTAAACGGCAGTATAAACCATCATATCACTATGTCACCATATACATTTGCAGAATTTCTTCCATAGTCTCTTATGTAACATTTATATTTGCATTACACCTTTGAGCCACATGAGGGAGCCTGAATGTTCGTATTGTTCTGATAATTGTAGTCTACTTATAACATTGAATCTAATATAAAAGGCTAGCGTACATTATGTTTGTTTTACTGATGAGAGGGTAACAACAGGAGCCGGTTACCTCTGCCTAAATGCATTTATTTGGTCTCATTTATAAAGTATTTAACATGTGTATATGTTGTCAATAACACATTCATAAAACAAAGTTGTGATTTATCAAATGTATATCCCTTCAAAAAGGCTGGTTTACCTATTCAAGATAATAGGAGGTGATGTGGAAATGGCAGTAAAGATGGTCAGGAAAACGCCTGTTGTGAATTGAGTCGCGATCGTTTGTCATTTTTTAAAAAGTGGATCCCCAGAAAAAGAGTTTGGGAAACACTAGTCTAGAGGGCAGAATTACTTGATTTTTTTTTTTTTCTGTAAAAAGGGAAATAAATTCTGTGGTAATGAGCACTGCAGACTGGGACCAGGATCAATACACTAACTCAAAAAGTGGATTTAGTGTTAAGTTACTCTTTAAATATGGATCGAAATTACAGTTACCCAAACATAGTCCTGATTTATAGAGGTGGTGGCTGTGTCTTTTCTTTTTATGCGTAATAAAAGTGTAAAAGCAATGCAATTTATCTGCTGTGCCTGTGTGTGTGTGTGTCTCTTCTCTAGAGGTTCTGAATGACCGTGACAACTGTCCTTCAGTCTACAACACTGACCAGAGGGACACAGACCTGGATGGTGTTGGAGACCAGTGTGACAACTGTCCCCTTCTACACAACCCACTGCAGGTTACTGAAAAACACAAAATGCAAACAGTCTCTTTAAAAGCACACATACATCTACTGAAAAATGATATTTTGCATATTGATGGTGGTGGCGTTGCCTCACAGAACATCTGGTATGAGGTGCATATTTTACCGCTGGAATCCAACAAAGACGTCCTAACAATTTATTAGTGGCATTGACGATGAATCAGGTGGATGGATGATGATGGATTTTTGGTGTGCTGGTGGAGGTTAAGCATGGAGACTTGTGATTTAAACACATTTAAACATATCTTGTGTGTGTTTGCAGTTCGACTCTGACAGTGACCTGGTGGGGGACATGTGCGACGACAACGAGGACATCGACGAGGACGGCCTCCAAAACTCTCTAGACAACTGTCCCTACATCGCCAATAGCAACCAGGCCGACCACGACAACGACGGGAAGGGAGACGCCTGTGACCATGACGACGACAACGACGGTATCCCGGACGACCGGGACAACTGCAGACTAGTACCCAACAGGGACCAGCTGGACTCTGATGGTTGGTGTTGCTACGTTTTTTCTAACTTTTCTGTGGCACTAAGTCTTCAAAAAATAAACAAAAACAGGTGTCAGCTAGAACAACTCCAACGTTATCTACTGAAACTAAGTAGATCACGATACAGATGTGAAATGTGGCATATGCTGATTGATTTTACTGTCAAATGTGGAAGATATTTTGTACGATTTATGATTAATGGATTTTGCAGTCAGGCAGTAAAAATCAGTCAAGTATGTTTGCAGTGATCTAGGTCATGTTAATGTTGGACAACATAAACTGTTTATGACTCTCAGTCGTGTGATTCATCATAAACAAAATATTCTTTAATCTATCCACCATCATACAGGACTTTCTCACTACATTTATCCTTTTTTGTCTTCCTTCTTGGCAAAAATGACTCCGTGAAATCACATTGTTGCATTCTCTCTCCTCATTCATCCCTGTTACAGGTGACGGGAGCGGAGACGCATGCTTTGATGACTTTGACAATGACAGTATTCCAGATGCGCTGGATCCATGTCCGCTGAACCAGGATATCGGGTCTACAGACTTCAGGAAGTTTCAGGTTGTTTTGTTGGACCCTAAAGGCACCACACAGTCCGACCCGCTCTGGGTGATCCGCAGCCAAGGCACCGAGCTGCTGCAGACGGCCAACTCAGACCCTGGCATCGCTTTAGGTGAGATTAGCTATAACAAACAGAACCCATAAAAAGTATAATATATTAATAATAATAATATCCCTTTGTTTAAACAGGATATGACAAGTTCAGCGCGGTGGACTTCAGTGTGACATTTTATGTGAATACCAACCGAGATGACGACTACGCCGGCATCGTGTTCGCCTACCAGTCCAGTCGACGCTTCTATGTCGTCATGTGGAAACAGGTGAGGTCTGAATGCAGAGTTTAACATTGATGATAACTCCCACAGGCTTCACTATTGGTTGTAGCAATTTAACGTAAATTGCCCTTTAAAACTTTTAATTTTGATTTTTAATGTCGTGACAATTTATATTACAGTTTTCACTAACAAAAAGTGCATAAAATTAAAAGACCTGACTTTTCAAACTCACCTTTTTGTGTGCGGTGATGGTCCTCAGCCATGTCCAGTACAAACTTCAATTTAAAGGTAACTTCAGTATTTTTCAACCTGGACTCTATTTTCCCATGTTTATATGTCCAAAAACCAATATTGGTCCAGTATTGAGGGAGAACGCTGGAACCGACAAGCTGCGGGGGAAAGTGAGCAGCATCAATGTAACGTTACGTTCACTAAAAGTGCTTGTTTTTGCCACTGACAGGCTCAGATTATTATTATAAGTGTCTGACAACATAATGGAAAGGACCTTACAGAGAAATAAAATGTTTTTCTTACCTTTTGCTTGATAAACTGTTTGTTATTGTGTCCAAGTCCCGCTCAAGGAGAAATCTCTTTGTGAAATCTGAAAATCCGTATACTCTGACTCAATTAAATAGAGACCGCCATTGAATTCAAAGACCTCATCCATATTGTAGAAATCATCTAAATACTCATCCATGACATTGAAAATCTTTTAGATAACACTAAGCTGCGCTTTCTTTACTCCAACACAACAAACTCTGCCTGGCTGGCACTCACGTTTCCACCATGGATGTGTTCCACTATTCCACCGTCGTCTTCCGGCAACCTTGCCAGATTTCAGAACGAGACTTCTCCTTGAGCGAGACTCTTTCCATAATAACAATCAGAGCCTTTCACGGCATAAACAAGCGCTTTTAGTGGAGGTAAATGGCGGTGCCAGCTTGCCCCAATAGCACCATATTGCAGCCTGTGAGCCCCTGCCATCTACAGCGTTCTCCCTCACTACGGGACTAATTTCAGAAATTTATGTCCTTTAGTTAGACACAAAAATATGGGAAAATAGAGTCCAGGTTAAAAAATACCAAAGTTACCCTTAAACCTTCACTCACTTTTATCCTTTTTCTCTCTTTCCATGAGAGCAGGTGTCTCAGGCCTACTGGGAGAAAAAGCCGTCCAAAGCTTTTGGCAACGCGGGAGTCTCGATCAAACTGGTCAACTCCACCACGGGACCAGGGGAGTATCTACGCAATGCCCTGTGGCACTCCGGAAACACCAGACACCAGGCATGAATCAGTGACTTTATATGTCTTTGCCTCTTTATATTCTGCTTGTCATAAATCACACTAGATTTACACCTTCACTAAAACAACCTTGAACACGGGCAATTTCTCCGCACTGACGTCTTTATATCTATGTGTGTGTGTGTGTGTGTGTGTGTGTGTGTTTCAGGTCAGAACATTGTGGCATGACCCCAATAAAATTGGCTGGAAAGACTTCACAGCCTACCGCATGCACCTTATCCACAGACCCAAGACTGGGTTCATCAGGTACAAAGACATCATCATATAAAGTGTCATTTTTTATCACTGGATGATCCAACAGTGGTTAGATTTATTCAAGCAAGATTCTTGGATGAGAACATCCCCAGAATATTCAGCATTTGTGAGGAAATTACTCTTTCCCCCTTGTGTTTTTGGAAAACTTTGCTCTGTTATATACAGCAGTCATGTCTATTTGTATCAAGAACTGAAATACGAACCTGTAGATGTGTTGAGTTAAAGCCTTCATCACTTGGCTGCATTTCCTCTTTAGAACCTGGATTTATGTTTTCTCGTTGAGCTGTCTTAAACCACAGCCGGATTATGATCATGGAAATCACCCAACTTTTAAATATTTATGGACTTCCTTAGAGGAACAACAAGTGAAAATACCGCCACATTAGCAGTGACCTTTGATATGATTGGCTTGGCTTTTAAAGGACCATACCAGTGTTTTAGCCCATTTACTACAGAAAACAGATATGATTCTCACTGATCACCAATTTAATGCAATTTCTTGTAAGTGTCTAAACACTAAAGCATACCTAAAAACCACTAGCAACTCTGTAAAGTAAATGTGATTTGTATTAAACGGAACAAATTCAGGCGGCAATCTCCGGGTTTGAAAAGTGAAGCCAATGCATAAGTGCCTTCAACTTGCAGTCTTTCTAACAGCCAGCAGGGGACGACTCCTCTGGTTGCAAAAAGAAGTCTGATTGTATAGAAGTCTATGAGAAAATGAGCCTACTTCTCACTTGATTTATTACCTCAGTAAACATTGTAAACATGAGTTTATGGTCTCAATCATTAGTTTCAAGTCTTCTTCAATACAGCATGATGTTCATTTAGTAAAATATGGTCCCATTTAGAGTCAAATAGACCATAAAGCAGGGGATGTTTTAGGGTGGGGCTACCTTGTGATTGACAGGTTGCTATCACGGTGTTGTCCGGTCTCGGAGTTGTCCATTTTCATCTTACAGCTTTAACTCTTTCACTGCTTGTTTTCAGTTCATGAAAGTTAATTATAACAATCTGGTCGCCTAAAAATGTCTTATTAGCGTTTGATTGTACTTAGCTCCACCCTCTCTTGTCACTTCTGGTTGCAAAAAACCAAGATGGCGATGCCAAAAACAAAGATAGCAACAGCCAAAATGCCGAAATCGAGGCTTAAAAACTGCAATCCACAAACCAATGGGTGACATCACAGTGACTATGTTCAACTTCTACACTGGCGTGGTCCTTTAAATCCCACATTTGGGGCTCAGTCAGTGCCAGCTCAGTTCACGTCGGTTTTGGTGGAGGAGCAATCTGCTGAATAACTTCTTTAATTTGTGAAAATCACATTCGGTGCCACCTTTTGAAGAAAGAAAAAATCACCCACAAATGTGCTTACGCTTGATGATATCATCAATCTCCAAGAGTTATTTTATGATAACAGCGTAATTCACTTTCTTTGTTGTACCCGGTTCTCCTCAACCTGTCACATCTACTTCTACTTAGTTGTACTTCACACTAATGGACTTTAAAAATAAAAACAGACAATGAGTTCTCTGTGCTTTGTGCTGTTTATGTGCAGATGGAGAGAACGACGTCAGTGCTTTAGCGAGGATTTGAGGAGAAAGAGAACAAAATTGTGATGTGCCAAACAAAAGTTGTTCAAATGATAAAAATACTCTTACAAAAGGCTATATTAGAAGATGCAAGTGATGCCTGTGTTGCATTCTGGGTACTGAGAGATTGTAGGAGGACTGTGCGCTTATTGAATGTGAGACTGAAAAGAGGCTCCTGCTCTTTGATTGTGAAGGACATTCACACATTCATATTTTGCATCGTTGCTACGTAGCTCTGTTTTAAATTTAGCTCCGTTTGACGTCATGTCCTCAGTTTTGTTCAGGAATAAATAGTAAAATATGTAACAGGGAGGAAAGTATATGAAAGAATAATAATGTACTAAAACAACTTTACTTTGGAATTGAGTTTCTGTCACGTGCCCAGAGTTATAGATGGTGTGCATCTACAGGTATGTTAAAACACGTGATAATTTCTGTGTATGGTGACGTTAGCTTTGTTGTGTTGCAGGGTGGTGGTGTACGAGGGCAGGGAGATTTTATCCGACTCTGGGGCGGTATACGACCACACCTTGGCGGGAGGCAGACTGGGACTGTTTGTCTTCTCTCAGGAACACGTCCTCTTCTCAGACCTCAGATACGAGTGCAGAGGTAAGATATCCTGTCAAAACATCTGTCCTGACTGCTGATCAGCAGTGGAAGAAGTACTCGGATCTCTTACTATAAGGAACGGTGTGTAGGATCTGGCGGTATCTAGCAGTGAGATTGTAGATTACAACTTCTCCAAGCGGTGCCAAGCGTGCAGGATTGCCACAGTTGCCGCCGTGAAAACACGAATGGTCCTCTCTAGAACCAGTTATTGTAAGAGTAGAGTGTTTAGAGTGTGTGTGTATGTGTGAAGTGAGTGGTGAAGCAAGAGAGAGAGAGCAGCGGCGTCGGGAGCGAGTAATGTTATCGACTCTCGCCAAAGAAGGAACAGTGGCTGTGTCTGAAATCACTCACTACTCACTGTTTATTGGACTATATAGTGAGTTTTGTAATGCTGTCCGGATGTATAGTGAGAATTATTTTACTCTATGTAGTGGACTCAAAGTATCCCACAATGCATTGTGAAAAATAGTGGACAACTATGGTCACTAAACAGGCACTATATACCATAGAAATATAAACATAGAAGCTTGATTGATTCCTGGATCGTACATCAATGTGGGCGCCACATTGGACCAGGTAAGACTGGCCTGTAAACGAATACAAGTGAACAAGGGAGCGGCCGTTTCTCTGGATAAAAAGCACTTTATCTGCAATCTACAACCTCACTGCTAGATGCCGCCACATCCAACACGTTAGACCTGTATTGTAGTGGAGTAAAAAGAACAATATTTCCCTCTGAATTGTAGTGGAGTAGAAGTATAAAGTAGCATAAAATGGAAATAATCAAGTACAATTGTTGACTTACCACCACTGCTACTGATCACTGTGACCTGTTTGTCTTTATTTCCTCCTCAGATAACTGAATCATTTTGGTGGGATATTCAGGAAACTCTTCAACAACCCAGAGATCCACAGTCATTTCAGAAAATCTTAACACAACTGAGAGAAAGAGAGAGAGAGAGAGAGAGAGAGAGAGAGAGCACCAGGTCACTAATTGATAGCCTTGACTGGACAAAGGCCTGCTTTATCCAGCCAAGGCTATCAATTAGTGACCATCGTCTATTTATCAGCTTTTTATGCGACGGTATTGGTCTCATTCGCTGTATAATACTGCAAGACTCAGACAGCATCTCCAATGATTGTAACTTCTTGCTGCTTTTTATTTGCTTTTTTGCTAATGGTTGTAAATAATTATTTATTGCCAGATATGAATGGGAGAAATTTGTGGATAAATTGATAATGGAGTAAGTAGAGAAGCACTGTGCAAATGTCTGGTGGTAACTTATCAATAAAACACTTTTTTTTTTCAATTGTTTCTTTTCTTTTCTAGCTACAATACACAGAATATTGTGTAAACATGGTCTCCAGCGCCCTCTAGTGGTGAAAGTAATAATTACACATGATGAGCAGGAAGAGCAGAAACTGAGCTGACACAGGTTAGTTGAGGTTACTAAAGCTATTTATTTAAGTTGTAATAACACTATAAAAGTAATGCAAACTTATGTAAAAGTACAGAAGTATTATCAACAAATTATATTTAAACTAAAAGTACTCATTATAAAGCACAAGATGACCCCTGTCAGTGTTTGTAAAATCTTAAATGTTATCTCAGCTGTCAGATAAATTTAGTAAAAAGTACAATATTTCCCTCTGTAATGTAATGAGTAGAAGTACACAGTATAAATACTCAAGTAAAGTCCAAGTAACTCAAATTTAAGTGCAGGAGTAACTTTCTACTACTGAAGTAAATAAGAATTTAGTTGATTATTTCTTAACTAATAACGCTAGATTAATGATTTAACATCCTGGAAGAACTAAACAAATATAAACTATATTTTAGGGATGCACCGATCCAACTTTTTAAGTCCCAATACCGATATATATAATATATAATACCAATTTCTTGGTAATTAGGTGATAATTAGCAAGTAACCTATTTGCCAAATTACCCCAATATTTAGTTCAAAATTTATCAAAAATTACTATGTTTGGCTGTCTTAACTTGGGACTTGACTCTGGACTTTTATTATTATTATTATTATTATTTGATATCTATTATAAACAGTCTTTAATAATTTTGGTAATTTATTTAATAAATTTACAGGAAAGAATGCAAAGTTAATTGATATGCTTTATTTCCATGTCTGCTGATAAATAGATAATAATTAACAAATAACTTATTTGAAAAGTCTTTAAAAAAAACTCCCTGAATCATTACATCATTATCAGCTACCAGGTTACATTTGTGTCGACAATAATTCACACAATGGTGAGACTTGTGCCTGATCAGACGTGTCTTCTATTAGTTCTGGTTTTCCACCTGCGATGAAGAGCAGCCGCTTCTCAAGCCTAAGGGCCCTATTTTAACTATTTATTAACTATTTAATTAAACTAATAATTATATGCTATTTTAGCATATAATTTATTTATTATTATTATTATTATTATTAATAATAATAATAATAATAATATTTTTTATTTTAATTAAATCATGTTTAAAATAAAGTATTTTTTTATACATATTGTTGTAAATATTGGGGTAATTTGGCAGTAAGTCTTAAGAAATTTCAAATAGGTTACTTGCTAAATTACTAAGTAAAACTAAAAAAAAAACTTTTTTACAGTAACAAATCTGTCTCTCCAAAGACAGTTGACCTTGCCTGATTGTGCCTCAGGGAACATTTAAATCCTTTGTCATGACTGAAAACACTCAAAACCTGTTAAACCTGTTTGGAGAGGGTGGAAGTGCAGGAAGACACACACACACACACACACACACACACACACACACACACACACACACACACACACACACACACACACACACACACACACACACACACACACCTGGTGCATTGAATGAGTGACGTCACCACCTCTTTCAGTGAGGTGAGGAATGAGGAAGAGGAGTCCATCCAGAGTAGAGAGGATAGAGGACACATAACCACAACATCAGGTCTTTCTGTGTAGTTAATTGAAGAGTAATTCATTGATAAATCCGGCAGCATCAGGTATCAGGATGGTCCGGATCTTTGGGTCGATGGACGGCAGGTGTGCTCGGTTCATGGAGCGACACCAGTCCGCGCTGAATTTTACGCTCCTGGTCGTCGGTTACATCCTCTACCTGCTCATCGGCGCCGGGATCTTCTCCGCCATCGAGGAGCCCTACGAGCAGGAGCTCCGTCGCGAGCTGAAAGAGGCTCGAGATGACTTCCTGAGCAACCACACCTGTGTGTCCGACGCGCACCTGGAGAAGCTGCTGGTCCGCGCGCTGGAGGCCAGTAACTATGGAGTGACGGTGCTGGGGAACAACAGCACCGAGAGGAACTGGGACTTTATATCCTCCCTGTTCTTCACCAGCACCGTGCTGACCACCACAGGTGAGGCACACAGGTGGTAAAACTGGTCATTCCTGTCATCATTAGGTAGCACTTTCTCATAAGTCACCTTTTATAAAGGCTTTTCTTTGTTCCAACTAATGGCTTTATGGTTAAAAGTCCCCCAGACATGATTAAAGTTTGGTGTATGTATGTATGTATACATATATGTGTATATATATATAGATACAGTATATGTGTATATATATATTTGACCAGGAATATTTCAAACGAAACATTGGAAGGACCCCTGATTTATCTTTGTGTTTAACTCTTTGGCTTAATTCCTGTGCTTGTTTTATGCATGTCAGTGCCCTAGATGATAGGGTGTACTGTCCTAGACCCCTAACAATTTATCATCATTTATGCTTATTTCTTTATTTTATTTTATTTTATTTTATTTATTTATTTATTTATTTATATTTATTTATTTTTGTATACCTGTTTTTTTTTGAGTGCCCTCTGGGTATTGTCATGGGTGGGGGTGGGTGGGATATATATTAGTCCAAATGATTGTTTAATGAATGAAAATTCAGAAATAAACTCTGTTTTAAAAAAAAAAGTCCCCAGACATGTTATAAGGCACTCTGCTTTGAATAATAATTTGTCTTACATGTTTTTTTCTGACAGGAAAAGTTTAATAAACTTATTTCAAATTGCATCTAGGCCTGGGTTACTCCCTCTCCATGTAGAGATAGCCTGTGGATATTTTCCGTTTCAAAAGTTTAACCAAACAAAAGATGTTTCGTCCTTCACTAAAACGCCCCTTATTGTGTAAGTTTAGACCACGACTGGCTAGTTGTGATGTCACAAAATACCTGTTTGTATACTGTATGTATAGATATGTACAACACACGTTAAACTCAGGTCTAAGGTGAGCACAAAGAAACTTCCCCCCTTCAGCAGATGAAAGGTGAAACCCGGCTTCTTGTGTCAAACTGCTCATACATCATTCTGCACAGTGAAGGTCAAACAGCCAAGTGAAGTAACAACAAGGGGGGACTTTAATAAATCAAATACCAGTAGTTATAGTTATGGTAGTTACAGAAAAACAGTTTTTCTGTTGCATGAGCTTCTGTCCTTCTTTCTTCCTTATCTAATTATTGTTATGTGTGTAGAGTTTCACCGGGTCTAAGTGGCTCCTGGAGAAGCATCCCATGTCTAATAACACCCTGTAATTAAGGCTGTGCTGCATGTTTGGTTGTGTTTTTCAGGTTACGGCCACTCTGTTCCTCTCTCAGATGAAGGGAAGGCCTTCTGTATCTTCTACTCCCTCTTCGGCATCCCCGTTACCCTCTTCTTCCTCACCGTCGTGGTGCAGAGGATTATGCTCCTGGTGACTCGGCGTCCGGTGTCCTATTTCCACCGTCGATGGGCCATGTCTAAATCGAAGCTGGCCGCCATACACGCCACCTGCCTGGCCATCCTCACGGTCTTGTTCCTGCTCATCATCCCTGCGTGGATCTTAGTCAGCCTGGAGGAGGACTGGGACTTTCTGGAGTCTTTGTATTTCTGTTTCATCTCCTTGACGACCATTGGCCTCGGGGATTATGTCCCCGGAGAGGCCCAGAATAAAGAGGCCAACCCACACCCACAACTCTACAGGCTGGCCATTACAGGTGAGAAGAAGCTGGCTGAATATACTGCTAATGCTGTCAGGTGGAAGCCTTTTATCTCCAAAAAGAGAAAACTTAAAGGTGCTCTATAAGATATCCAGAGCAGTAATATAGCAGTAAACAGATATAGAGGAGTAATGTCTACCTGAGCAGAGAATGAAGTCGCTCTCCCTCTGTATGTGCTGTAATCTGATCTTCTCCTCGCTTTGTTCACATGCTTGTTTTTTAGTGCATGTCAGTGCATGTGAGCGTGCCCCACTGGCTAGCTCAAGGCGCTCATGTGGCCGTCACCATCTTGGTTATTTGCAACCAGAAGTGACACGAGAGGGTGGAGCTAAGTACAACTGAATGCTGAATGAGACATATTTAGGCAACCAAAAAGTTATAATTAACATTAAATATGAGCTGAAAACACGCTGTGACAGGGTTAAAGTTCCAAGACGAAAACTCAGACAACTCCTAGACCGGACAACGCCGTGGTAGCGACCATAAACTCATGTTTGCAATGTTTACTGAGGTAATAAATTAAGTAAGAAGTAGGCTCATTTTCTCATAGACTTCTATACAATCAGACTTCTTTTTGCAACCAGAGGAGTCGCCCCCTGCTTGATATTAGAAAGCATGCATTAGCTCCACTTTTCAGACCCCAGAGTTGCCCACTGCATTAAACACAAATTAGGCTACAGCTGAGGCTGATGGGAATGTCATTAGTTTTGCAGGAATTTGGTCATAAACCAAAGTAATGGACTGATTGACCTGAAAAGTCAGGGATCATCAAAATGTCATGAGATTTTGAGATAATCAAGACTCCCACACTGGGAACCACTGCTGCACAGGACCATGTGCTCCTTTAATTGAGATTAAAAGATAAAAATCATAAACATCAGGATACAGTTTTATTATGTTCATTACAGGCTCATCATGTTTTCCACCATTTACCATTTTAGCTTTTCCGATTGACGAGGTTAAACAAAGCAATGACTGTCAGCTACTAACTACGCCCTTTATTTATACACCACCAAACCTTGATTTTATCTTAGTCACTGGCCTTTGTTTCATCATGCTGCCCTTGTGTGTGTGTGTGTGTTTGCTCTCCCAGTCTACTTGCTGCTGGGCTTGGTGTTTGTCCTGGTAGTGCTGGAGACGTGTTGCGAGCTTCCCCAGGTGAGACGCCTCAGACAGAGGTTCTACCAAGAGAAAGTTCGGGAGCTGGACTCCGAGACCACCAACATCATCGACCAGGATCAGCTGAGCGACCAGCTCAGCGACCCCTCGGATCACGTGACGGATCACCTGCCAGTCATCACTTCTGTGTCAGAACAGGCTGCGACGCTACGGCAGGACGGCAAGTCAACGCCTTACACCCCAGCACCAGGATCTGATGCAAACGGCAAACTGAGATGACAGATCGCCTGGAAAACGTGGTCTATAAACATGTGCTCCTGCTCAGGACATACCAGCTTTGACCTCTAAATGTGTATGCATGAGTCTTTGCACACTTGTGTGTATATCTACATGTAAGCTGGATCACTTGAAAACCAGCTTTCTCCCATTGCCAACACCGACAGACGTGAGTGGCGTAAAAGCAGGAACCACCCACAGCCTATCAGGATGGCATTGTTTTCTTGTTCTACCCTGTTCCTGCTCCATTCCTTGCAGATAAGAGCTCGATCTGTGACACAGAGGAAGGGCCGGGCCCCCAAACGGAGGGAAACCCAAAAAGGTTCCACTTCCTGCCAAAGTCTTGATGCCTTAATTCCAAAGCGGCGCAGTCTGCTCTAGAGGATTTCACACCGGCTCTTAGCACTTTATAATCTATAGTGGTATTTGCATAGGAAATTTAGAAGTAGTGTAGCAGCGCCAGGATAATCACACATATCATCAGTTGGCCTACTGTGCATTATGTGCAAAAACATTCCATGAAGAAGATCATTAATATGAATTGGGTGGACAAAAAAAACAAAAAAACTGTCACTATAATACAGTTTTAGCAGCATCACAAACTGCAGCATCCATAATGATTATAAAGTTGAATCAACGCTTTTATAAAACCATTTCAACAAAAACTGATAACCGTCATAAAGGGAGGATTTATTGTATGAGGCTGCATTAGTTTCAGCTAGAGATGTACCTAATAAACTGGCAACTGAATATATTTAATTGGGGTAATCATGCTGCAGTGTGCGTCCTCTCACCACTAGGGGGCAGCACGTTCACTTTATATGCATAAGATAGGTTTACTTGAGGTTTGTTGTTACTGGGAATTTGCTGCTCAGGGGAGAGTTTCTTAAAAATGTAATTATGCAAGAATGTGTCATTGTTACAACTGAGTGTGAGGGAGCATGTTGTGTTTTATTATCCATTTGATTCCCTTGCTAGCCTAACAGCTTATCATCATCATTTTTCTCCTGTTTTTTTTTAATTGTCATTTTGCTGATTTTATAGGTTTTAATCAAGAGCAAAACGTTGTAATGGTAGTTTTTATAAAATCCACTTAAGTGTAAATAAATCATGCAACATTAAACATTTTATATAATTGATTATATATGTTTTTATTTATTTATTTTTTACAAATGACAAGCGATTCAAATATTTTATATAAACTTGTGTTATTTTATTTATACAGTACAGTATCATATTCACATAATAATTCAAGACACATACATGCAGACTGATATGGGTACACACGCACTCAAGCACACATTCAAAATTCAAACATACACACTCACAAACATAGAAACTGTTCCTTAACCAGAGAAACTCACTCTTTAGAAAGAGTAGAGATAGTATTTGTCCTTCTGAAATGTCCTTGAGCTGTGGGACTGTTGATGAGCACCGATGTTGACCTTTGACCTCCCCATAAAAGCTGTAAAGTGTAATGTTGATATTCACAAATTGGTAGAATAGCCCACCCCCAAAAGCCCTCACTGACATTCCCTTCCTCACCGTCACTTGTACATACATCAGTGTGTGTGTGTGTTTATACGATCTGTGGCTGTTTGGAGCAGCGGGGCCAGAGAGGGCGCAGGCTGAGGATGAAGAGGATGAAGAGCAGCAGTGCGATGATGGTGACTATGGAGACGTAGCCGGCGTAGGGTAGAGGGGGTTTGTCAGGAGCCTCAGCTGGAATCATATTGGTCAGATTCAACATGTAGCCCAGCGTCCAGCCTGCGTCACTGCCTTTTATCTGGACACAAACACAGGAAGAGGGAAATCTATCACTGTCATTTATTGATGTACTGCAGGCCAGTACAGCTTGGAGGTATTCATGCTGTACTTTTCATGTGGCGTACACACTTCTATTTATATAAATATTTATGTTTTTGCTTAAGCGGTTATAAGTACATGGCGTTCTGCTTGGGACACAGGCTTAACATGTTTGTTTTTATGCAGCAGTTCTTTTCATACAAGACATTTTTTTCTTAAAAGACAGACGGTAAAAGAATTAAACCTCAAACGTTGAACCTGCATGCTTAAACCCAACCCTTACTCTAAGGGGTCAAAGGCCTAACCTAACCCTAACTTTTATTTTGTATTATTTTATATCAACACACAGAGATAATATATATTTTTTCCAAAATCACAGTATATGTTGTGAAAAAGTCCTATACAGTACATCAAGACAAGGTAGAAAACAAATTTAGTAATATTACAAAACAACATATACAAAACAAAAAGGAGCTTGAATAATTGCCTGATTAAAAAAAATTTTTTTTTTATTATATTATATTTTTAAAAATGCATTTTCAAATTAATTTTGAAATTCCATTATTTATTTAGGTATTTATTAATTCATTTTTTAATTATAAATGTATTGTTTTACGTTTTTATAAATGTCTTTTTAATCTAGTAAATTTTTCGACATAATATACTATGAGTTTTTTTTACATTTTTTGACATACTATATTTTGCCTTCTTTTCGTGATATTTTTTGACTTACAATAGTATGAATTTTTTTCATGAAATATTAAAAAAACACAACAATGACTTTTTTTCACAAAATTTTGCGACATACTATATTATGACTTTTTTTCATAAAATATTTTGATATACAATAGTATGATTTTTTTTCACTAACTTTTTCGACATACAATAGCATGAGTTTTTTTCATGAAATTTTTCGGCACACAATGGTATGACTTTTTTTTCATGAAATATTTTGACAAACTATACTATTTTTTTCTTCATGGAATTTTTTTTATTAGTCATTTAATTAATTTAATATTTTTTATTGCCCATTCAGATAATTTAATCAATAACATGCTTAGCAATTTAATTTATTTATTTATTGATGAATGAATCCATTTGTAAAATATTTTTAATAATTTCTGTTTTTATGCTTTCTAATTATTTACCCGACACTTATGATCCTCCATAGATTCACCGTCACAGAGGCTCATTCTCAGTTGCGCAGCAACCAGCTGACGAGTTACGTCCAATTATATCCACTCAGGTGCGCAGCGCGGCCATTACAACCACACACCTCTCACATCTCCCTCCAAACAGTCATGTCAACTCCGTTTTCTACCGCAGCTGACGCGCCATAGTCCGGTTTCATCGTTTTTGGACGACTTTAAGACGTTTCTGGTCGACTTCCAAGACTCTGTGGTCGTCATAACAACCTGTCTGGCTGTTACCACACCTGATGGATGAGGTGAGACTCACCTGGATTCCTCTCGCCATTAAGCCTACCTGGGCCCAAGGTAAGCACCTGCTCCTGTGCTGCTTCTACTTTAATTTATTACTAGTGATGTTTTTGGCTCAGTGGGCTGTTTTTTCTGTTGTGTTTCAGGCTATTTTGGGGCTGAATAGTGGTCACAGTGGACGACTAGTGCATGATGGGGAAGTAGTACAGCTGTTGCTAATTGGCTTGAATTTAGCTCATGTGCTGTATGCTGCTAAATGACGTGTATTTGCATTGGTGTGATATATAATTTAATGTAGCAGGTGAGCTAATTTCCTGTTTTTGGTTGTATTTTGGCAATTTACATTGTGAGTTCTTGCTCTATTGACCAAGCAGTGAAAGTTGCTACTCCTGTTATGGGCTGAATTGGTTTAGGTGATATTTTACCCTGATGGTGTTACCATTTTTGTGGGGTTTTCGAAGGTAATATTTTCTTGCTGGCATTATTTCCTTGTAATATTGGCCTCATGATAATGCTGAAGGATGAGTAGGCCTATTCATAATTTATCTTCAAATGATATTTAAACCATTTACTCAAAACATTTAAAGGTATAATATGCAAGAATTTCCAAAAAAGCAATGTATAGCCTGAAAATAATCCCTCTCAATCATCACTTTAGCCCCACTAGAAGTGAACAGTGGTGTCTGTTTCTGCAGACACTAGAAGTGAACAGTGGTGTCTGTTTCTTTAAAGACCCTGCCAGTATTTTCTCTTTTATTATTATTTTGCTTTGCTTGGGAAGCTGCTGGACTTCAGCCAACAGCCCTTTGGCCCCACGTGTGGGTGTGCAGCCGGGCCCGGTCGTCAAATACCGCAGCTTTGTCACTCTTGACGTCTAATACCGAGACACAAGTCCTCCTTTAGCTCTGTTCTCTGTATCTCAGATACAAAACAGCTGTATTTGACGGATGAGAACGGGTTTGTTGCATCGCTGTGAGTTTCCCCTGTTCCTCTCTCACTGTCCTCTGCTGGGTGCTGGAGTTTAACTGTGTATATTTGTGCTTTAGAACATAACCGCCGTAAAAGAATCAGAAAATTGCCTTTTATTTCTCTGATTCGCTGCTTTGTTCTCACTAAAGCCGCTCCCTCTCTTCATTCACTCTACAGCTCGCTCAACCATCGCTGTTCTCTCTCTCTCTTGGCTCATTGAGCCGTGGAGGAGAGGGCCAACTTTGAATGAGGTGTGTTTACAAACACCATCTGATAAATTTAACATATTATACCTGTAAACACAGTTAATGTTAAAGCTTTACTTTTCTTTATACCATCATTAAATCTATCATCTCCAGGTCATTGCTAGCTTTGAGAGAGGGGGAAGGGCTTGGCCTGCAGTTAGAACATATACACACCTATGATCCACTATTATCAAGATACTATTGGTAGGGGGTGGTTGTGGCTTTGCAGGTAGAACTGGTCGTCCATTACTCGTACAGATCTGCTGTTAATTTTTAAGCCGGGAACATTTGCACGGGGGGATTAGTTCTCTCAAACAGCAGAGCCTTTTTTTCTGCCAATTGTAACTGTATTACCATTTACTATAATGGTCAATTCCTTGAAATGTGACATTCAGTCTCTGACTGAACTAAAGAAATGCGTATCAGGTGTCTTGTTATTGTTGACATTGTCTAGAAAGGTTGCTGTTTTTTTTTTTAGACTGAGCCAGTACTTGATTGAGCAATCCAGTGTAATCGTTTTAACCACGAGTAATGCTATTAAAATCAATGTTTTAAAGTGGAATATGAAGGGCTGAGTGGTTGGACAAAGAGTAATGTCGAGGCTGATGGTCTGGGACAGCCAAACCTGATCCTGAGTCTAACCTTAAATCCATAAAAACCAAGTCTTAACTTAACAGCTAGGAAGGTCTACAGCTCTAATAGGTCCTCACAAAGATAGAAGAACAAGGGCACACTTGTGCACACACAAACACACACAGGGGGTTAATGCTCTGAGGTGTGTTAGACAGGAAAGGAGTGGTTTGTGATCTACTGACCTTTTCAATGAATTTTATGTCGGTGTAGCTCTGTGAGGTAAAGTTGTATCCCTCTGTCAGCAGGGTGACAATGTACGTGCCAGAGAAACAGTACTCAGCCAGATACTTTCTTTTTGCGTTTGGATACATTTTCTTCAGCTGTTAAAGCAGTTCAAATACAGTGATGTCATTTAGTATAATACAGTGTAGATGAGACAGGAAAGCAGATAAATATGGCAATGGTTTTGTGTGTGTAACTGATGCATAAATATGCCCTGACCTCATCCCAAGGGATATCGCAGTAGCTTTTTAGCTTTTCCTTCACCGCTTCCAGATGGATGGACGGATCAGTGAGATTGAGGAAGTTCATCACAAAGAAGTAAGCAGAGAAAGCCTGCAAATAGAGAGAGAGGAAGAGATGAGGCAAAAGGAAATTCAATTTTCTTGGTATCTTGAGCAAAGGAAGTAATCAGTTTATAATTTGTTTTTCTTTTGGCCTCACTGACTCAGATGTTATTTGTTTTTGGTTTGCAAGTAGCTGTGAGGCTGAGATATACTGTATGCAGAATTCAACAGCAACATCCCTTTCCAGAAACCTGTTACTCTGGATAGTTCTCTGCCAACAGTTTATTATTGGAAATATTTCTTTGGTAGAAAGTAGTCCCAAGAGATTTGTCCATACAGTGAGGTCTGGATTATTCAGAGTAACTCAGAGACACTGGCTGTATTCGAAACCACTGCTACATACTGCTGATGAATGCAGTATACAGTACATACTGCATACTGCCTTCCTCAGCTGTATGCACTATGAAACGGATAAAGCGATGTATTTTTTTGATTTTTTTTTTTTTTTTTTTTTTATGACCAATGTTTGTTTACTTTATAAGCATGGTTTAGCTCCACCACCCTCAATTCATTCCAACAGCTCATGGCGAAATAAGACAAACCGTATCATCAACGAGGAGAGACGATAAATATAAAACATTGCTCAACAAAATTTACTCAAACTGCTTTTTCAGTTACAGCAACAAAACAGTGGAATTATATCCCTACAGATATTAGAGTAATGTCGAAAAGGGTCATGTTGTCTCAGCAGGAATCTCTGCGCCCCGTCAGAGGCAACTCTTTCCCTCGCTTTCCCTCGGCTCTCCAGCGAGCTACGCCCGCGGGCGATTGTGGAGCTGAAAAGCTCTACAAAGGCAGATAATCACAGTTTACCGTTAATTTTATAATGGACATTCGTGTTGTGATATTTAAACAAACCATCCGCCAACAAGGAAATAAAAGCCTCGTCTACAGACCGATCTCTAGAGAGCTCCAGCCAGCTCATAGCGGCCTGTGATCGTGACTGCCCCAGCTGGCGAGGTAGCGACCACGGCAGGTTTTATTCGCCATCTAATATCGTAAAACTGCCAATATTCAAAATCTACACAATTGATTTTTTCGCCTCAAAGATTCTCAGATGTGAATTAAGTGATGAAATGGCTACGAAAAACGTAAAAAACGTGCTGTTGGTTTCTGTTGTTGTGACCAAAGCCTGTAGCAGTCCAGCACTTTGCATTGTGGGATACAGTAGGCGAGGTAGACTGGTCTGATGTATACTGGAGATTTTTTTGACATCCGGGTATTTTTGAAATACTGGAGAATTTGCTTTTGTTCGCATAATGCATACTTCATGATACATGCTCCATTTGGGCCAAATCAGTACGTACTAGTATAGTATGCGGTTTCGAATACAGCCACTGTTTGTGGAAAGTTGAAGTTCAACATGCTACGTGCTCACAAAGAAAATGCCACTCACCTACATTATATTGGGGTGGTGGCAGGAATCTCAGACATATATGGAATAAAGCCAAAAAGTAGTAGATACCACTAGATATAAGAGAGAAAATGTATATTTTATTCGTAACTGCGTTACATTACCCCAAATGGCCCCTGCAAACGTGGCTGGAAGACCCCATTGAAAGAGCATTGGCTGTATGGGCAGTTAGTAAAGTTGAAGATCCTTCTTATGACTTCCTGGCATTGTGAGAAGTTTCCTGTCCCTTTGTGAGTGTAATTTTTAGGATATTCTTGGGGTTTCAAGGATGACACGCAGGGGCTCTCATAGAGTTCAGAGAACTCCTTATCCACACTATAGCCAGGGTTGAAACAAGGATCCAATACTATTGCTGGACTTTCCTATGAGAGAGAGCAAGAGAGAGAGAGAGGTGTAAGAGACACAGAGAGGAAGCTAATTACATTTAAAGTCAGCATCATTGCACATTTCAGAATATCATGTCTCTTAAAGTTTATTAAATCTCAAATGATCTCGGATTAGACTAGATTTGAACAGACCCTTAACGTCAATAGAGAAAAAACTGAAATTTACTTTTGCCTGGTGTGCCAGCGCCAGGCGTTGTGCTTGGTCTTTCCCGTAACACAGGAAGCTGTTGGTGTACAGGTTATAGTCATTTCCGTAGAGTCGGAAAGTCACGGCGTTGCTGGGTGACTCTGAACCGTCGAAATTATCAGATACAAAGCTAATCTGAGTGGAGGCCCCGCCAAGGTCGAGGGCACCTGTGGTTGCCAAGCCCTGCAGCAGAGACAAAAAAGACATTGAAGTCAATGCACAGCAGGAGCACACTGACTGATGCACTCAAAGCAAGTTTAATAGTGGACAAACTTGTATGGACATGTATGCGGAGACATGCGCATACAGACCAGTGCGCAACCTCCGGATCTGAAAAGTGAAGCCAATGCCGAAGCCCTTAAACTTGCATTCTTTCTAATAGCCAGCAGGGGGCGACTCCTCTGGTTGCAAAAAGAAGTCTGATTTGTATAGAAGTCTATGAGAAAATGACCCTACTTCTCACTTGATTTATTACCTCAGTAAACATTGTAAACATGAGTTTATGGTCTCAATCACTAGTTTCAAGTCTTCTTCAATACAGCATGATGTTCATTTAGTAAAGTATGGTCCCATTTAGAGTCAAATAGACGATAAAGCAGGGTATGTTTTAGGGGCGTGGCTACTTTGTGATTGACAGGTCACTACCACGGCGTTGTCCGGTCGGGGAGTTGTCTGCGTTTTCGTCTTACAACTTTAACCCTTTCACAGTATGTTTTCAGTTCATGAGAGTTCATTATAACCCTTTCGGTTGCCTAAAATTGTCTTATTCAGCGTTCGGTTGTACTTCGCTTCACCCTCTCATGCCACTTCTGGTTTCAAAAAAGTTGGCGATGGCCAAAAACCAGGATGGCGACGACCAAAATGCCAAACTCAAGGCTTCAAAACAGCAGTTCACAAACCAATGGGTGACTACATCCACTTCTTATATACAGTCTATGATACAGACCTGTCTGAGGCGGTCATCCAAGTAGTTGACCGTGACCCAGCCAAAGGCGCCCTCCTCCCGGCCGGTGAGTAGTCTCGCTCCCTGAAAGGAAAAGGGGGAACTTTGCAGGGTTTTCTCCACGGCCTGAAAGACCTTATCCGCGGCCATGTTGTCCACCATACTGCACACACACACACACACACACACACACACACAACACATTCATTACATTGATTCAAATCAATATGGCAGCCCATAAATAATAGACTGTATCATATATAATGTATTTGACAGTAAAATATTGGCTCCTCTGGCAGTAAAGTTCATCTGGAGATAAATCACAAAACATTTGTGTGGAAAGGACTACAGATAGAAGAGCTTCGACTGCAAGCGCCAACACAATTACAGAGTTAAGCCTTGGGATACAACTTGTGTCAGCATGAAATGGCACGCGGTGTTTCTTTCTGTAGATGCATGTTTTCAGAATCAGAAATGTTTTATATATCCCCGGGGGAAATTGAAATGTTTTATGTCTGATTATGGGGATGTGTGTGCACACATGTGCCGTACTTCAGCAGTCTCATTCCAGCAGTAGCTCCCAGATAAAGAGGGGTCTCATGATGTCTTTTATCGGGTACCCGCTGCTTGGCCTGCTGCATGCATTCTCTCAGAGAATCCCCTGCCTTCTGTGGATCAGACGCATAGCTGGAGATGCCTGGACCTGCAGATTGAGCAACATTTCAAGAGGAGGGTGAAATCAATTAGCCTAAATTTAGCAACTATGGAGAAAAAAGATGAAGATGTTATCAAGGTGTCGGCTTCCTGAAAGCATGCTTGATGTACCCTCCCTCAATGAAGTATTTAATTAAATTGCTCTATTTGAGTTCCCCAGTTGGCAAATTTACAGCCAGGTGTATCCCTCATCAAATATCCAGCATAAATGTACGCATCCTCCCTACTTGTGTTAACCTCTCAGGTAATGCAGCTGGGTTAAAGGATAGGCCAGGTGTTACTCTACGTTTGTCTGACTGTTCACAAAGACCGAAACCAGCAATGCTTTAGTTCATCTCACAGTGCTTTCTGACTTCCGTACCCTGTCTTAAACCTTTTAAAAACAGCTAAAAAAATATATAATTTTATTGAAAAAAGGCTCAGTAAAACAGCTGGGTACTGTAGTTTTAAGAAAAACCTTTCTCAGAGAAGCGTGTTGATCCTATTGTCTGGGAATCTGCCGCCTGGTGCCTTTGAAAGCGCTCTAGTTTGATAACCAGTGTAAATTACATGAAGAGGAAGGGAGGCTAGCACACACTGACAGCGCTTCGATAGAAAGCAGCAGTTAAAGAGGGGAAGCTAACAGTGGGAGTCCGTTTGACACGCCTCTCTATTATATGGTGTGTGTGTTCAAAAGTGCTTTAATAATTCAGCAAGATTTTGTTGCATAATAAGGTTGCCTTGAGGCGGAGGCACTTTGGATTTTCATGTTAGTTCCAGGACATAATGTACCTTGACTTTACATATTCATCTATACATGCATACAACACAGGCACTGTAGGTAACACTATCTATGAATTGTTATGTTATAACTAATGGCTTTAATATTAATGATTAACCCTCTGAGACCCACAATAGACCCATTTTTGTCCTTTTTAGGGGGGTGATAGCAGGTCAACGGTAGATGGCACATAGGAGTGGTATCTTTCATCTGAAAGCTGGGAATAGGATTTGAGATGCAGCTCAGCACTGTGTGTCAAGCTGTTCTAGTCATGAATCAGAAATAAACATTAATTGAAGTATATGATGGCCACTCCCATGCTTATTTATGTCTCATAAAATGCTACAGCAATTCTTGTGTTGATTTGTTACACAGATTTTGTCCTAAATTTAACCACTTTGATTGATATTGATATAATGAAATTGATATAAATGATGAATATTCCCTCCAAAATACCACATTAAGACAACAAGACCTCGAAGAACACCATAGAAAAAGCCATGCTTTCTGCATTTGTCGGCGATTGGATGGTACACTTCGAACACTTCCGTTCTGGAAACTGCTCAGAAAAAAACCCTTATTGTCAATCTAGCTAGGAAAGCCATCCATCCTCTGAATCCTCTAGGTTTCTAGTTTGTGGCTATAAAGTTTCATGAGGCTGTGATTATCCTAGAGGTCACCACAGGTCATTTTATACAGTGAGGTCAAATTTAAAAAAATGGTCTCACTACAATGAAATGGCTACTATGGGGACTAACACCATCACACATGAATACAGTTGGGCTCATTGGATCCACAAGAGTCTCAGCTTTACAGTGATACCCAATTTATGTAGTTCCAAAACTGTTTAGCGACCCCAGTATGCAGGAATATTCAAATACAGCATTTTATAATAGGCGAAAATAACACATTTATACTGCATTCAAAAAACTGCGTGTGATTATCATAAAGTGGGCATGTCTGTAAAGGGGAGACTTGTGGGTACCCATAGAACCCATTTTGATTAACATATCTTTAGGGTCAGAGGTCAAAGGATCCCTTTGAAAATGGCCATGCAAGTTTTTCCCTTGCCAAAATTTAGCCCAGCTTTGGAGCGTTATTTAGCCTGCTTCGATCCAGTGGGGCTCAGGGGGTTAATAAATAATTTGTTAAAGGAATAGTTTGGTATTTTGGGACAGTCACTTGTTCACTCTTTTGCAGAGAGTTGGATGAGACGATACGGTTTTACTCTATAGTCAGTTGGTAATTAGCTTAGCTTACTGAACTCTTGTCGTCACTGTGATATTGCAAGTTAATGCTAAGCTATAATAAGCTAATCGCCAGCTGGCTCTAGCTTCATATTTAGGATATCTTTTGTTGTGAAAATCTATTTGGTTGATGTACAGTAGCCTATATCCAACTCCAGCATCATTTGCTTTGTCTCTTTAGCTAGCTCTTTAGTTCATCATGAAGGACCATCCAATGCATGTGGACCAAAATCGATTTATTAAGAACTCATTAACATTTACAACTACAGACTCGATGACGTATTAGAAAGTTGAACCCAATTTTTATTAGGCTTATCACAAAATGAGTAAGTCATTAGTAGAGCGTCATTGGGTTTCTCTTTCACTTTATAATAAGAATTCAGATATGCAGCCATAAATGTAAGTGAATCATTAATAAAAGGTTCCTGCAATATGATAATCCATCAAGTGTGGAGTTTAAAATGTTAATGAGTTTTTAATAAATAGTTTTTGACTGCAGATGCCTTTCACAGAAGGTAAGCTAAAACGATTAGCTGATTAACCAAATCCATTATTTACAACTTATTTACCCATTATAAAGTGTTAGAAATTAGTATCAAAGACTTTTACACTATTTTCAAAGTTAAAGTTTTTTGTTCTAGTGCTGCATAATTAGTGCTCTAAGTGAAGTATATAAAGATGTTCATATAAGCTTATGATTACACTTCTTAAATATTTGCATTAACATGCATTAGTGGTCGCACTCTTGAATGTGAGGGGACAAGTGTGTGTATGTGACGGCACTGTGCAGCACATACCTTTGACTGTGCAGGAATGCGTCTGCTCAACTCTTCCAGTGTTGTTATCCTTCTCAGCTGGCCACTGATAGATATACAGAGATGTGTGGGAGGAGCCAGCGTCCATCACAATCCCATACTTGAGCGGAGACAGGAGGAGGAATTCAAGTTCAGTTAACTCTGGACGACTTCCATCCAGACACACAGTTTAAAGCTTCAGTAGGCAGAAAGTCTTTGGCGTCATTGGGCAAAAAATCCATCATAACCTTTCAGCATATTGTAGTTCAAGTGTTCTGAGAGAAAACTAGACTTCTGTCCCTCCTCATGGCTCTGTTTACAGGCTTTAGAAAATCGATCCCTTGATGGGAAACTTTGGCCAATCACAGGTCATTTCAGAGAGAGAGAGCGTTCCTATTGGCTGTGCTCTGGCTGGTGGGCGGTGCTTGGTATTTCCTCAACTGATCTCAACATGGCTGCTGTGTCACAAACTTTCTCATTTTACAGCTAAACAGTACACTACGAGATGTTTCTGAAAACATTTGAGATGAGAAATAGGCATTACAGTAACAGGATATTGATTAATATTTGATCATGGCTGACTAGTTTGACCGTTTGCGAGTGATTGACAGCTGCTCAGAGACGACAAGGCTCCAGCTCGGCTCTGATTGGTTGTTTTCCTCCGGTCTGTGAAATCTTGCAGATGCCATTAGGAGCACCGGAGGAAACAGAGGCACATGATTTTTTTCAGATTACCTGTCTCCTACGGTCAGGATATAGAAAATAATAAATGTTTTATAAAAAATTACTTTTTTTTTAATCATATTTGCTCCCTTTCTACCCACTGCTGCTTTAAACCGAATGATTGTATTACCCACAGAACTATATCAGCAATATGTTTATCCATGCAAATAGAAAAATATCAGTTTAGTGCTGAAACTATAGTAAAACACTGTAATTAATAATAGCTGTGAGACTCTTACTGGGCCTGCATTTGTACAAAAGGGAATGGTGATTTAATATTATCAACATGCACTGGCCTTATTTGGCAGTGGATTTCTAGAACCAGTAGCACAGGTTGAGGTCATATTGTCCAGAGACCATATTTGGCTTGTGGACTTTGGACAGAGATCCCACTGTAATGCAGTGGGCTCCCACACAGACAACACTTTAGTAGTCTCCTCTACCATACCTTGTACTTTTGATGGACGGGCTTGTTCTGCAAAACTGCTACCGTCACCAAGGCAACAATCGCTATGACACCAATCACAGTGATGATGATGGTCACAGGCTTTTGCCAGGGGTTCGTCCCTTTCATCTCTGAGAGCGGGGGCGGAAAGACAGACAGACAGACAGACAGGAAGGAGAAGCGAGAGGGGTAGAAAGGGGAAGATGGGGACACATTGCAAAAGAGGAATGGTGTATTAGCCAATCTTGCATCCAGATGTTGATTGATGTCACAGCATGTGTGTGTCCTTGTATGTGTGAGCGAGATTCCGCCCGAGGGTTTGTCTTTTAATTGTGTTGTTTTGTAACCAAGGGCTACAGATGGATTTCTGAAGTGGTATGTCTGAAGTCATGCCAAGCTGTTCTAGGGGGGTTGTTATTTCAGCCGCGGCACGTTTCATAAGGGTATTCCACCAAAGTCCTTAAGTAATGCAGAAAGATCAACAAGATTTCCCCTTTAGAAAATGATTAAAAGGAAAACCAGTTATACAAAACATGAGGATACACTCAAAACAGGATGACCTATTGTGATTGAAGCTATAGCAATGAGTCACAGTTAGCCATCCATAATTAATCATTTCCACATCCTGTTATAGGTATTATTTTAATCCTGAATATATTTGATCGCTGCGTCTGATACTGCTTTGTTTGGTTCTCATTCCTTCCTAAGCACTCATTGAGTTTCCACTGTTTACTAATGGGATTTGAAACACACACACACACACACACGTACACACAGATGGTATTGTAGATTATATGCGCTTATATATTCACAGTTTAGAAAAGGAGAAAAAAGGGTGTAACAGGCTGTCTGTATTCACAAACCTATTGTGATGGAAAAGAGTGATGAACATATGATACAAACCTGTATTGTAAAGTACACACACTTGCGCACACATGGTTGTTTGCCGACTTACTTACCCTGGTAATTACGAGGGTAGGTAAGCTGGCAGACACTATGTAGGTGCACATGACAGCTGGCAAAGTACACACATTGTAGAAAGCGGCCCGACTAGAGTACACTACACATTTCATGAAGACATTGAAGCTTTTCTGCGATGCTGCATCAGCAGGACGCGCAGCAGTGATAAACCTGACCTTTGTCTACTGTGTGAAAACACACCAAACTGAAACTTAAAGCACTAACAAAAGCAGTGGCGAACAGACAGCGAAAGAGAGTACTTACCTCTGTTGTCTACTTCAATGAACTTACCACAGACAGGGGAGCGAGAGAGAAAGAGAGCAAGAGGGAGAGAGGGAGGGGTGAGAGAAAAAGAGAAAAGGAAATATGGGGAGGAGAGAATGAACAGAGGGAGGTAGCGGAGTGATAAGATGAGGAGAGGTTTTTCCGTTGTGGCCGGTTAGAGGATTAGAATAGAGCTGTGTGTGTGTGTGTGTGTGTTTGTGTTTTTCTGGTGGAGCGCCTCTGAAGCACCGAGTTTGGCATTTCCTCCCCAAGCCGGGGCAGCAAAGCCGGTCACTATGGAGACACAGCTAAGTGCGTTTGTGCGTGTGTTCGGTGCACTCTTGTGTGCATGTGAACCCTCTTTATAAGGGACTCTCTCTCTCTCTCTCTCTTTCTGTGAACTAATGAGAGTCACTCGCCCCAGCACTACTCTCTCTGTCCATTCTGTGGGATGTGTAGAAGGGAGGGGAAGTGGGGACTCCCTTGTTTAGCTGTTTTTATTACTGGCAGGCTGTGATGTCATCTCTGTGACGGATTGGAATCCCCTGCTTTTCTCTGAGGCCTTGTGTGTATGTGTGTGTGAAGAATAGGGGTTGCTGGTGAGCTGGTGTGTGCAGACCTAAAACATGACTTGCCTGCAAATTTGTTGATCCATTCACAGATCCATTCTGTTTTTTCCCACTCTTGCCGCTCACATGCAGACACACGAACACACTTACACTCGTGTTTAAGCACGAGAATGACTGTCAAATTAGCTGACTTATCATTCCCTCACCTTCCTGTCCCTGAGAGACCTGAATGACTCAAAGTCTCCTACATTAAGAAAACACAGACGAGCGCGCAGCCACCACAAAGTATCCTGTAATTGTTTGACCATGTCATTTCACTGAGCAAACAACCAAAGTTCACAGCTGATATAACTTTTGAAAACATTACCCAGGGGCTGTCTAAACCGGGTATACAGGTCTGCTAGTTGTTTATGCGGTTCACTGTGTATTCTGTAAATGAGCATGGTTTTGTCACCCAGCTGACAAAACCTTTAGTGGAAATTGCAGTCAGACTGATCACTGAGCTGATTTATTAAAATGAACAAAACAAAATGTAATATTACCACAATAAAAGTAACAATAAAACATGTAAAGCACCACCACAGATTAAAATACAAGCACAAACTGGAAGTATGAAAGGAGAGAGAGACCTCTCCAAATAGGGCTGCACGATTATGACCAAAATGTTAATCACGATTATGTTGATCAATATTGAGATCAGGATTAATTATTGATTGTAGTGACAAAATATTTTGATTGCACTTTAACATTTAATTCAACAGAGCACTGCTGTCACTTTCACATTGTGCTACATTCCTGCTGATTTACAAATCGTTGCATCAAAATAAGACTTAAAATAAGGTTCTTCACCTGAATTCAGTGCCTTTTTTTTGTTTTGCCCATCTGCTCTACAGTATTTATCTCTTCTACTCTGGACTGCAGCTGCAATATCCAGGAAAATGTTTCACAGGCTGCCGCTGTAGGGTGTGCACGCAGTGGCATGACGGCTCCCCAAAATTGAAGCCAGTTGGTGGCTTAGCTCAGGAAGCACTTGATTTAGATATTTAGCAATTTGCAGATATTTAGCAGAGTTTTCTATGAGCATTTTAAACATCCGTATCGCAGTCGATCATGTTCATTTAATTGTGGGAAGCCAAAATCGTGATTGCTATTAATATTCAATTAATTGTCTACCCCCCATCTCCAAATGCATGTGACTGGTCTTTAATCGTTTCAGACCCTTCACATGACTGACCCTCTGACACTTGGAATACAGCCATAGACCTAGAAAATGCAAAAACTCTTAATCTATGTTCACACTACAAGCGTCAAAAGCTATATTGTCGTGGAGTTGCCGATGAACTGTTGCCCAAGTGCTCGTAGAAGTGGTCATGTTGTTAAATAACACTGAGAACTGGCATTTTTATGCCTCTGCGCCAGCGACAGCCGTGGCCGGAGGCAATATGTTTTCGGGTTGTCCATTCTCGTGAATCTCAGGAATGTCTGGAGGGAATCTCTTCAAATTTGGCACAAATGTCCACTTGGACTTCAAGGATGAACTGATTAGATTTTGGAGATCAAAGTCATGGCAACTTTGACCTCACGGCCCTCCCATTCTTGTAAACGCGATATGATATCTCAGGAATGCCTTGTGGGAATTTCTTCAGATTCTCAGATCTTTCAAACGTCCATTTGGACTTCAAGGATGAACTATTGAACTATGATTTTAGATTTTGGAGATTACATTTCCAGTCATGGATTTAAACTGCAACTTGACTGGTTGGCAGAGGCATTTTTTTAGACGGAATAGGGTGAATTAAAAACATACGATTGTCGCTTAACCACGTCGTCGGAGCTCTGAAAAAAGTTAAGACCAGCTCATCTTTATTCGTAGCGCGTCCCACCCCGTCATGCAGCAACAAGTTTCAGTTTGTAACTTAATATCACCGGCTTCCATTGAAAATGCCTTGTAGCCTGTTGCCGTGTTGCTCGTAGCGTAAACACGGCATTGAATCTCTTTGATGGACTCTGGTTGGCAGCTTGTCTTCAGATAACGGAATCAAATCTGGGCAAAGCTGAGGAAGTTTGGGTGGAGCTGTGCAAAGATAGAGACAACTAATACTAGTTCAAATTCTTTCAAATTCAGCGAGGAAAGTTGCTTTCATTTGTCTTTAACAGTGCATGAGGAAAGCATTCCCACTTATTCATTCTTCATTGAAAATTAAATTCTAAAGATAATCACACGGACAGCTACTATATTGAAGTAAACACTGAAGTCAACCATCAAAGGCTCATAGAGTGCCGATCTTCGTGGAGGTCAAAACACCAGCTCCGACTGCATGACTGTCCGTGTTACATCATATAGTACTGGCACGGATGTTGCTTCACTGGAATAATGTGATTCATCAGATCTTTCGTCGAAGGTGGAATGCATCCACAATGAAGCAATAATGAAACCACATGTGAACGCCACATATGGTTACTTGTTTTACAACGTCTTCACATGCCTTGATTGATATTGTCATTACTATAGCTGTTCATCTAGAATGTGTGAGAACAGCTGCATTGTGTCTGCGGGTGAAGTAAACAACCAGCCTCGGCATTAATGAGCGACTCCATTAATGACAGCTGGCGCCCATTAGAAAACCCCGGCTTTATTCTATAGAGCAAGTCAAAATCTGTGAGGGAAATGATTACAGTGGAGCTGTGAAGGTGCCTGAACCTCGCCCTTCCTCTCAGTCAAGTTTGAGAGGTGTTTAGC
>CAKAOH010038877.1:0-25602 GCA_916701665.1 Sebastiscus tertius
ATGAAACTTTACAGCCACAAACTAGAGACCTAGAGCATTCAGAGGATGGATGGATCAGACTAGAGACCTAGAGCATTCAGAGGATGGATGGATCAGACTAGAGACCTAGAGCATTCAGAGGATGGATGGATCAGACTAGAGACCTAGAGCATTCAGAGGATGGATGGATCACACTAGAGACCTAGAGCATTCAGAGGATGGATGGATCAGACTAGAGACCTAGAGCATTCAGAGGATGGATGGATCAGACTAGAGACCTAGAGCATTCAGAGGATGGATGGATCAGACTAGAGACCTAGAGCATTCAGAGGATGGATGTCTTTCCTAGCTAGACTGACAATAAGGGGGTTTCTGAGCAGTTTTACACATCAGAAGTGTTCGCCATCCAATCGCCGAAAAAATGCAATTCTTGCAGAAATCTCCAAAATGTCAAAAGTTTTTGATCCCAAATCACAGCATGGCTTTTTCTCTGGTGTTCCTCAAGGTCTTGGTGTCTTAATGTGGTATTTTAGAGGGATTATTGATCATTTTTATCAATTCTCCAGTGGGAAAAAATGGTTAAATTTCGTACCAAATCTGTGTAACAAACATATCAACCCAAAAATTGCTGCAACAACTTCTGAGACATAACAGAGCATGAGGATGACCATCATATACTTCTATCATAATGTTTAAAGCCCTTATACACTTTTACAATGTATTTAGTTAATTCATTAATTTGTGTTTATTCCTGATTTATGACTAGAACAACTTGACACACAGTGCTGGGACTATGTGGGATTTTTAGGTTTAAGGGCTAAACAACATGTACACATGCACTGTGCAGAATATGCTGAGATGTGAGTGTTATTTAATTCATCCTTTGTGACAACATGTGTTCCAAACAGCTTCTCCCTCCCTGTGTGTTTGCCAGATCAGGCTTCCCTCCCTGCATGTTATTTCAAATGTTTGATTTTCAGATTCAGTATTCACAGAGCTGCTGCGTTCGTGAAGTGTATCCACAATTTGTTCTCAGGACTTTAACAATGTGTGAATGCATGAAACAAATACATCTAACAACTATATGAGAATAGAAAGCTTACCTGCTGGAGATGAAGACGTTTTTGTCTAAAGAAGACTGGATGGTATGTGGGGGGGCCTGTCCCTGTTTTTCTGTCTCCTGATACAAAATCCTCCCTGAGGACAAACAAAGATAGCACTGTCACTTTCCATTCAGTGTTCCTCCTTTTTGCTTTTAGACGTGAAGTTAAAAGTCATGTTCTGTGCTGACCTGAGCCAGCACGTATTAAACATAGTCAGTAAACAAACTGCATCCTGGAGGGGCAACACCAACAGGACAAATAAAAAGCAAAAAAGCAATAAAAGCGTCGGGGAGCTTATCCAACTAATAAAGCATTTGTTCCAAAAAATGATTACATTTCTATTTGTGGGAAGAGGTTTTACGTGGAAGACGAGGTGCATCCATTTATGATGTAACATGATTATCAGTTGTTTGAATCAACACTGCCCTGATTTTTAAGAGATTAGAAAAAACATACAGCCTCCGTTTTCCGTCTGTGATACGACACAGATTGCCGGGATAGTCATGCCAACTAATTAGAGATAGAGAACGAGGGATTAGGATGAAAGAAAGAGTATTTGAGGTGAGATGGGGGTGACAGATGGCATAAACTGAGAAGAGGACAAGATTTACAACAGGAACATCTCCTCTTTCACAGAAACGTGTCTCTCTGAAAGAAGCAACAGCGGTATAAGTGCAGTTTGAGGGAGGATTACATTATGCAATCTCACACCTGGGTGCACGCCAGGTCAAAAAGCCTCGTACTGCTGATGGCGAACATCAGAGCGGTAGAATAGGCCGGAAATCACCGCCCACATCTCAGATTTTTTGTCGAGTAATACGCATTTTGAGCCGTCAAACACCGGTGCTGTAACTAATACCATTAATAACGCCTGCATTCCAATTAGCTGTGCAAGTGCCAGAGCGGTATTGTACACGCCGGGTCATGGCGGAGGATACTGGCACCAAAGCGGAACAGAGCCGTCGCTGATGTAATTAGTTACACTTGTGCTTTTTTTTTCCTGCTATGAAAAGGTTTATTTAAAGGTCGGCGTTGCTCTCATGAGCGGCTGTTTCCTCCCCGTTTATTAATATATCAAAGCAGCATACACACATGACCGTGCCCCCGAGCATGCATAGTAATTCTCGCCCGACACTGATTACTCTCCAGAGATCAGAAATGGCAGTCGAGTTATTTCAGAAGAAACTACACCGGCTCCGCTCTCTGTAAATAACCAATATGCTGAATGTGTCATTGTAATAAACTAATGCATTTTCAGTCTTTATAATTGTTCTATTTTGGTAGAAAGTAAGTACATTTACTAAACTGTACTAATTTTGAAGTACTACTTCTCTTGTTTTTGCTACTTTATACTTCTACTTCAGTACATTTCAGAGAGAAGTATTGTGCTTTTCACCACATTTATCTGACAGCTTTCGTTTCTGATTAAGATTTTACGTGCACAATAAATGAGGAGCTTATAAAACATGATGCAGTTATTTACTCTTAAAGGTACAGCGTGTAGGATTAGGCGACATCTAGTGGAGGACATCACTGGAGGACACCGGAGGACAGAGAGGGACATGATTTTTTTCCGGTTACCTGTTTCATGTACTACTGTCACGATATGACTGTTTTATAAAAATAACTTTTTTTAATCATATTTGCTCCAATCTCACCTACTGCCACTTTAAGTAAAGGATCTGAAGACATGTTAATCCCTGTATAAGAAACCTGGATATCCCCATATATACTTTTTTTTTCACAGTTCAAGTTTGCGATCACCGTCTCCTTCAGCGTAAGTCTTTGACTCCTCCACATCCCAGTAGCCACTCTGTCGTTTCTGTACCAACCGAGTTAGCTCAGCAGCTGAGCACGAGCCCGGTCTGGTTTGTGGCAGCTGGTACAACATTTCTCACGCTGGATTAGTCTCCTTCACTTAATCACCAGTAATGGAAGGCGTCAAGAGTGACACGTGTTAAAATCTATCCTCCGCCACAATACCGATGTCAGACTTTCACTTTCATCAGTGTGTGTGTCACTACATCATTAGTCATCGTTTTAATTTTGTCAATCTTATTAATCTTTATTCCATATAGCAGGCTAGGGAGGAGGAGAGGGGGAGATGATGTAGAAAGTCAAAATTAACTGTCCAACCACACTGCCTCCTCTCTCCATGAGAGAGCCCTGAGGGAGCAAAAGCTAAACGAACATATTGAGAGATATCTGAGAGGCCATGGATGATTAACTCCCCTGACAACACCGTGTTCACTCCCTCACTGTCAGATGCCTTTTAGTGTGAGGGTCACGTTGTCTGTGTAGCTGGCTAAATACAAGCGTGTGTCCTCAGAGGAGGAACAATAGACTGCATATAAAGAATACAAATATTGTATATCTCTAAATATAAATCTTTATACACAGTCTACAGGAGGAGAGAGAGATGGAGCAGAAGGGAAGAGAACTGTTTACCTCTACAAAGTGGGTTTGATATTTAGTTGAGTTAACTGACAGATGTTGGATCAGATTACCTAACTACGTGTCACCTAACTTTAGCAGCCAGCAGATCACAAATACCTGGCCGTGGAGCAGTTGTTAGGGTTTGTGTGACAGGCGGGCTGTGCTCAGAGAGGACACCAGCGTTCCAAGAGGCGGGGCCACCGACGAGACGGCATCCACCAATCGCTGCGAGGGGTGGAGATGTGCTTCTACCCGGCAACAGACCCAGAGGGACTCAGGTGGGCTGGGCGGAACAAGCCTGAGGCCTGAGAGGAACTCAGCTTGGCCCCCGTCTCACCACGTATAGGTCATTGGATGTGTTGAATGCTGCCACGTTTAAGAAGGACTTTCTCCACGAATCTGTAAAAATGCCTTTGATTGGAGCATTAGTGTATGAAAGTAGTCGTGGAATCAGGCTTCAATCGAGCTGATGTGCGTTTTTGCGTGAGCTGTGTTGACACAGCAAAGAGGGGGAAGCAGGAGGAAAACAAGGCAGCAAAAGTACATATTGCAGCTACATGAGGGACAGTTATTGAAAGTGTCAGGAAGGAAAAGAGGGGAGGGAGACAGAGAGGTTGTGTTTGCACAAGCAGTTTTTTTCTCTCCAGGAGGCCCTACAGTGCATTTTTAGGAACTTGGCAGACGGACTGGCAGAGTGAGTGAAACATTAACACTCCTCAACCTTTGTTACTGCCAAAGGAACTGCAGCCGACGTCAAGACAAGGAGAGATCTCAGAGTGTGTGTGCTTGACTGCAAATCAAATGTGGGTGTGTTCGTCTGCCCGACTGCTGTACATGTATGCTCAACCAGAAGGTGTCGAAATGTAGAAATAACTTTCTGTTTGCTTTCGCCACCTGCTCTTCCTTCACATCCCTTATCAAAAGTCACCCTTTGGTACAATCTTGTCACTGCTTCGGGGGTTTCAATTATAACTCTGAACTTCTCCCACTGCGCTCCCTTTCTGAGAGACGTTCTCCCATTATAAAAAGGGGTTTTAATGCATGCAGAACACTTTGTCCTTGAAAATACAGCTCGTATGTAGTGCACGCCAGCATATTAACTCCTGGACCATTTGTTTTTGGTGTTGACACCTCTCTTAATGCTGAAACTGTAAATCACTGAGCGAGGGTGACAGCGGTGACATTACCAATTCATGCAATAACTGAGATTGCTGAGCACACACTCAGAATATACACGACGACACATTATACATTTTGCAAATTGTGTTTTTTTTCTACCTTTCACGCTATTGCGTAATTCTGAGCAATGCAATCACACTTCATCAACAGCAAGGTTTTTTTGTATCATTAGCCTAAATAGAACCTGCAGAACATTTGCAGCACGTCGGTACTCAGGTTTGTTTTAATTCAGCCGCAAAGGTAACGCTTTACACTTTGTCGTCTCAGCAGAAATGCCAGCACCCTCACACAGTAACTACTACATCAATCAATGATACTTAGGTGCACTCTGCTGGAGCAGATACAATCCAAGAAAAGGACGGAGCGGGATAATAAACACCTCACAGGACTTCAGTGGGGAACAAAAACTTTGGAGGGTGATGGACGTACCTTTGATCCGATTAGTCAATCCTGCTTACGTTGAATTTCACAGTCTGATCCCATTAAGATACTTTAAGTGACTCAGCACATTTGGTTAGCGATGCAATGCTTTGCATTGCTGCAAAACATTCACCAATGTCCGTGTTGCTGCACATAACTGTTTTTGCATGCACACAGTAAGTTTGGTTCTCCTGACAAGTCTTCCAAATTAGAAAACATGCACTATAGAACGTGTCGTTCTAGATGCGTTTTCTGATCTGACGCGATGCTCTTGTCATAATTACTACGGCCACTAGAGGGCTTTGTCACTTGAACGTCAATATACACCAATCAGCCATAACACGAAGACCACTGAGAGGTGAAGTGAGTAACATGGATTATCTGGTTACCATGGCACCTGGCAGTAGGGGGAGGGGAGGCCAGGGGGGGTGGGGGAAGGCGTGGGGGGGGCATATATTAGACAGCAAGTGAACATTTTGAACTTTGAACTTTTTGTGTTGGATGCAGAAAAAATGGGCCAGCGTAAGGATGTGAGAGACTTTGACGAGGGCCAGATAGTGCTGGCTAGATGACCAGGTCAGAGCAGCTCCAGAACTGCAGCTCTTGTGGGATGTCCCGGTCTGCAGTGGTCAGGATCTACCAAAAGTGGTCCAAGGAAGGAAAACCGGCAAACTGGCAACAGACCTGAGGCTCATTGATGCACGTGGGGAGCGAAGGCTGGCCCGTGTTGTCCGATCCAATACAAGAGCTACTGGAGCTCAAACTGCTGAAAAAGTTAATGCTGGTTCTGATAGAAAGGAGTCAGAACACACAGTGAGGAGCAGTTTGTTGTGTATGGGGTTGCGTAGCTGCAGACCGGTCAGGGTGCCTGTGCTGACCCGTGTCCAGCGCCAAAAGCGCCGACAATGGGCATCAGAACTGGACCACGGAGCGATGGAGGAAGGTGGCCCGGTCTCATGCGGACGGCATCGAGTTTGAGGTGTTGACTCGATCTCCGAATTCTCCAGATCTCAATCCAATGGAGCATCTGTGGGATGTTCTGGACAAACAAGTCCGATCCACGGAGGCCCCACCTCGCAACTTACAGGACTTAAAGGATCTGCTACTGACGGCTTGGTGCCAGATATCACAGCAGACCTTCAGAGGTTTAGTGGAGTCCATGCCTCGACGGGTTAGGGCTGTTTTGGCAGCAAAAGGGGGACCTCCTCAATATTAGGCAGGTGGTCTTAATGTTATGGCTGATCGGTGTATATTGTTTTGAGGCTCTGATGCTGATGCCGTCTCCACTTATCTGGTAAAACGAATCATTGTCTGGCGACTCCCTCAGTATTTTGAGGAGGCACGTGAGCCTCCTCAGGCCCACAGTGGAGTTAGCTGTGATATGAGCAGGCCGGGGTAATTGGACATTTCCAAATTGAGAGGAAATGTAGGAGAAATGCTGCCAGAGGAGTCATTTTATCACCAACTTTTTCAGACCAGAGTGAAATGTGTTGCTGTAGCCTTTGATTATTTAGTCAAGTGCCAGGATACGAGTGTTAGAGAGTACAAGAACTCATCAACTGACTGCAGAAGAGCAGAGCAGCTGCAGGCTGTAGTCTGGCTGGTCAGAAAGAAGCACAAACAGACACACAGACAGACAGACAGACATACAGACAGACAGCAGGCAGACAGACTGTGTTTGAGAAATAAGCAAAGATATCATTCAGACTGGTGCCTCAGGGCTTCCAGTAGCAGCACTGTGCGCAGTCCTACATTAATTGGACCACAACATTGCTTGAAACTGCTCAAACGCTGACTGAGTGGCGAGGAGTCTCGTAGAGCTCCGTGCCTTAATTTATGGAAATGAGAACACTTGTGTCATCCAATTATTTATATAGGAATAAAAAGTTTGACTCTGTCAGACGCCGGCTAAATATAACGAGTGCAGCTCCTAATCAGGTTGTGAGGATGGAAATCGAAGCTACATAACTTCAGTAATAAAAACAGGTCCCACCCTGTCTGAGGTGTTTTCATGAATTCAAAGGCTCTATTGTGTGAATGTGGAGGCCGGCGGCTTTTTCCTCCTTATACAAACACAGCGTAGGCCTGAGCTTCGGCTCTATCCTCCACACACAGAATATTTCAGTAGACAGGATGTGTGGCGGAGGGTCACTTCCTAAAATGCCTCCCAGCACAGATACAGACGTGTCCTTGATTTGTGCCTGCACCAGTTCACCGTTAAAATGTGCACTTAGAAGAAGACCGGAGATAACTGGCATTGAGAATGAGGCTGATTTGATGTTTCCTTAACGTGGGTCATCTTCTTTGTTATCAGTCATTACTAACCATTAAAAGATAAGGGTAAGGGTAATGCCTCGGACACACCAGGAACGTCGGGAGAGCGTGGCGGCTGCGTGGCGTGGTGGCTGTGTGATTCACGCATTGGGTGTTCACACCAGCTGCATTTCAGCTGCTTGTCTGCTGTGTTTCTGTTGCTGCAGCTGCTGCTGTCTGCCCTTTCTTTCTACATAGAGTTTGCCTTTTAATGGCCATTTCATTTTATTATAAATATCATTTATATTTATTTTAGACCGAGAAAGGTTAAGAAATGTGTGGTAATTTGTAAATAATAGTCCACAATTAAAACTCCGTACTATATTCATTCATGGAGCTCTCCAAGTCACTCTATGTTCTATAACACTGTCCGGCACATATTTCAGAATAAAAGCCTTGTGTTAACAAATGAAGGAATTCTGTCTACGGAAAAAACGCTTTTGAAATGAAAGCAGCAAGTGTTGATTTAAACCCCATACTTTATCAATTCATGGAGCTCTCTAAGTCACTGCATGTTCCACAGCAGTGACTGCTCATATTTCAGAATAAAAGCCTTGTGTTAACAAATGAAGTAATTCTGTCCACAGAAAAAATGCCTGAGAAAAATATTTTAAAAAAAGTCCCAAAAATATATAAAAAAAAAAATCAAAAAGTGTCTGAAAAATGTCCGAAAAAAAGTTAAAAAATGTCTGGAAAATATCCCAAAAATGTCCGAAAAATGTCCGAAAAATGTCCGAAATATATACAAAAAAAGTCTGAAAAAATGTCTGAAAAATAGCCAAAATATGTCCGAAAAAAAACAAAAAATGTCCGGAAAATATAAAAAAAAGAAAAGAAAAAAAGTCCGAAAAATATCTGAAAAAAAGTCTAAAAAATGTCTGACAAATGTCTGAGAAAAAAAGTAAAGAAATATCTGAAAAATGTCAGAATGACTGAATAATGCCCCATCATAAATGAATTCAGTGATGGCACCCCAGGGTTTTTACATCTGTATTGTATTTGCATGTTATACATCTATTTGATTGTGTGACAGGAGCTCTTCTCTGTGACATTGAAAAACACAGCGTGTACAGCGCTCGCTGATTTGAGTGGGAGTCTCTCTACAATGTATTTGCCTGAATAGAAGCATGACGACATGATGACCAGAATTCAACTGAAAGGACCCATGTCATTGAAGATGGTGAATGCCTGCGTTCATTACAGGGAGAGGAGAAAGGATTTTTGGCTGCTTATGCAAGCACAACCTCATTTACTATTCGGTGTTTCTGCACAACGTCTCTGTGGTTTATGTAACCAGACGTGTTGATTAAATCTTCCTTTGAGCTTGTTATGAGGCCATGGCGGTCCAATGTAATCAGAACAGCATCCAAACCCCCCAAAAATGCCACATTATTAGACAGGCTGTGCTAATGAAAAATGACTCATTCCCTCAGTTTACATCTTGATTACATGGTTTGTAACAGAGGATGCTGCAACACCAAATTGCCAGAATACTTTTTCTGCCTCTTTCCTCTTTCACATCAACCAAAACAAGAAGTGCATTGCAGCAGCGCCGCTTGAGAAACTATGGCACGGCGGGGTCGCAATTGAAAACACTCCTCAGGTGCCGTGCCTTGTTGGCACTTTAACAAAGCAAGAAAATGGCCTCGGATTGCAGTGTGCTGTCTGATGCCTCCAGTGCCCCGAGGTATTGATTATATGTTCACAATTCCTGGCTGGAGGACAACAATGACTCAGCGTTTCCCTCATATCCACCGACCATGTTGGACCATCTCCCTTTCTGCTTCTGTGCCCGTGACCATGCTGTCCTGTCACACAACCTTTACACAGTATGTGGAGGAAATGGCACTGAATAACTATGCGTTAATAGACTATATTGAGATTTACAGCCTTATGGATTGGAGGGTTGCCATTTCTTTTTCATACACTCAACTGTAGGTTTATTTTAAATTTGTTCTAAAAAAAGTTAAAAAAAGTCTGAAAAATATCCGAAAAATTTCCAAAAAAAGTCAAAAAGTGTCAAAAAATGTCCGAAAAAAAAAAAAAATCTGGAAAATATCCAAAAAATGTCCGAAAAAAAGTCTGAAAAATATCCGAAAAATGTCCAAAAAAAGTACAAAAAAAGTATGAAAAATATCCATAAATGTTTAAACAAATGTCGGAAAAAAAGTCAAAAAGTGTCAGAAAAATATATTGAAAAAAGTCAGAAAAAAGTCTGAAAAATGTCCAAAAAAAAAAGTCAGAAAAATATATTTAAAAAAGTCAGAAAAAAGTCAGACAAAAAAGTCAGAAAAAATCCAAAAAGTCTGAAAAATGTCCAAAAAAAAAAAAAAAAGTCAGAAAAATATATTTTAAAAAATCAGAAAAAAGTCAGACAAAAAAGTCAGAAAAAATCCCAAAAAGTTCTGAAAAATGACCGAAAAAAAGTCAAAAAGTGTCAGTGAAAAGTAAAAAAAATGTCTGGAAAATATCCAAAAAATGCCCGGAACAAAGTCAGAAAAAGTTCAGAAAAAAGTTTAAAAAAAAATTCAGAAAAATGTCCCATTTTTTATTTTACCGTTGAAATGGCACTGAATAACTATGTATTGATAGACTACACTGACATTTGCAGCCTTGTGGATTGGAGGGTAGCCATTTGTCTTTTATACACTTAATGTAGGTTTTGTAATTTGCCATCGTGATGACGCAGGCCTCGTCACAGTACAGTGTGCTACAGCCACATCATCATTGCTCAGTGCAGATGTTGTTGACGCTGCTGCTGTTCACTCACTGAGCGAACAAAGTAAATAGAAGATACATTTTCTAGTGTAGAGATGATAGAAAAGTGTAATAATGTCTGTAAGCACCGGTGTGGGAGTCACTTTGTATATCTTGCGGGGCAATGGAAATACTCATGCGGGCGCACACGTGCACACGGAGTAATGAAACACACTTGGGAGCTGGCAGCAGCAGCAGCGACACACCGCAGGATTTCTCATCCATTTTTAATGGGGTCGTTAGCGTGTCCTTGGAGACAAGGTGGACTGTGATGTAATAAGTGATCCGGCCGGGCCGAGGCGGTAAATGAAATAATCTCCAGGATGAATGACATTGGGAAGCCATGATGCTACACCACAGGGCAGATTATTTTGGACTCCCAAGTATCCTCCCTCCCAAGGACGCCGCGGCGTTGGTATTGAACGTCATCAAACATCGCTTTCATCGGCTCACTCTTCCATCATTTGGCGTTTGTGTTTGTATAAAGAGATGAATTGAATTGGCTCAAAGGCAGCTGTTGGAAAGGTGCGTAGGTTGACATTTGGTGGCTCTTTTAACAAAAGAACACTGGGGAGGATGTTGTCCTTCAGAGACAGCGCTGTAAAATATGTAGCTTTTAAATCCCTAAAATCTTTAGCACCACGAGAAACATGAAGACAAATCTGACAGAGAATGAGGATTTCTTCAATCAGGATCTGGATGAATTATTTCCACTCAAGCCTGTTGCTGAGAGAGTGAAGCATGTCTGTGACGTTCATCCCAACCATTCAACTGATGAAAATGTGAGCACTATGGAAACATATTTGTTTGATGTGACCCTCCACAAGGTAACATGAACCCCGTGGCCGTAACCGAGGCGACCGTAAGTGTTACTGACGGTCTCTTCCTTTCACCAGAATGCAAATCAGACCGCGATGTGTCTCCAACAGCGCTGACTCTTCAACTTGATTAATTTAAAAGTAGTTTTTGTTTCATATTTCACAGTATGTTTACAGGCTGTGACTATCAAAAGCCAATGCCACTCAGAAAAGAACATTATTTGTGCAAATTAATTTGTAACTCATCTTCAAATTGAGATGGAAATTTGAGATTTTTTTACTCAAATCTGACATTGCAATTACAGTTTTAGCAGGATTACGCTGGCACTGTTTTATGTACAGTATATAACAGAAACCCCTCTACGGAAGTGAACATTAGATTGCATTTCCATCCACCTGTATTATGCACATTTGTGCATGAGAACAGTGTAAATGCTAAAGATTCTGCAAAAAAATAACAGAGAAAGATTTTACGCATTGGCTGAGGAGGAAAAGTTGGTGTTTTAAAAAAAATAATAAAAGCAAAATGCAACAAAGATTAGGAAACAGGTTGTGTCCTCTTCTTCTGTAATGGGTTAATGGCATCCAACTGGAGAGTTAGCAATTAACACGTGTGGATGAAAAAAAAAAAAAAGTCAAAAAAAAAAAAGTCTGAAAAAATCCCAAAAAAGTCTGAGAAATGTCCGAAAAAAGTCAAAAAGTCTCGGAGAAAAGTCCGAAAAAAGTCAAAAAAATATCCAAAAAATGTCCGAAAAAACTCAAAATGTCCGAAAAAAAAATCCCAAAAAGTCAGAAAAAGTCAAAAAAGTCAGAAAAGAGTCTGAAAAAGTCAGAAAAAAAGTCCCAAAAAATAAAAAAAAAGTCTGAAGAATGTCCGAAAGAAAATCTGAAAAAGTAAAAAAAAAAAAAAAAAAAAAGTCAGAAAAAAATAGTCTGAAAAAATCCAAAACAAGTCTGAGAAATGTCAGAAAAAAAGCCAAAAAGTCTCGGAGAAAAGTCCGAAAAAAGTCAAAAAAATATCCGAAAAATGTCCGAAAAATATCCCAAAAAATGTTAAAAAAAATCTGAAAAAGTCCAAAAAATATCCTTAAATGTCTAAGCAAATGTCGGAAAAAAAAGTCAAAAAGTGTCCGAAAAATGTCCGGAAAAAAAATCAAAAAATTTAAGAAAAATATATAAAAAAAGTCCGAAAAATGTCCGAAAAAAAGTGAGAAAAAAGTCTGAAAAAGCAGAAAAAAAAAAAAAAAAAAAAAGTCCGAAAAAAAAAGTCTGAAAAAATCCAAAAAAAGTCTGAGAAATGTCCGAAAAAAGTCAAAAAGTCTCGGAGAAAAGTCCGAAAAAAGTCAAAAAGTGTCAGAAAAATGTCCGAAAAAAAATTCAAAAAAATGTAAGAAAAATATATTAAAAAAAAGTCTGAAAAATGTCTGAAATATGTCCCAAAAAACAAAAGAAAAAAGTCAGAAAAAAAAGTCCCAAAAAATAAAAAAAAGTCTGAAGAATGTCCGAAAAAAAGTCTGAAAAAGCAAAAAAAAAAAAAAAAAAAAAAAAAAAGTCAGAAAAAAAAAATCTTTAAAAATCCAAAAAAAGTCTGAGAAATGTCCGAAAAAAGTCAAAAAGTCTCAGAGAAAAGTCCGAAAAAAGTCAAAAAAAATATCCGAAAAATGTCCGAAAAATATCCCAAAAAATGTTAAAAAAAAATCTGAAATAGTCCAAAAAATATCCTTAAATGTCTAAGCAAATGTCGGAAAAAAAAGTCAAAAAGTGTCCGAAAAAGGTCCGAATAAAAAAAAAATGTAAGAAAAATATATATAAAAAAAGTACGAAAAATGTCCGAAAAAAAAGACAGAAAAAAGTCTGAAAAAGTAAAAAAAAAAAAAATGTAAGAAATATATATATAAAAAAGTCTGAAAAATGTCTGAAAAATGTCCCAAAAAACAAAACAAAAAAGTCAGAAAAAAAGTCAGAAATAATCAAAAAAAAGTCTGAAGAATGTCCGAAAAAAAAGTTAAAAAAGTCAGAAAGATATATTAAAAAAAGTCAGAAAAAAGTCAGAAAAAGTAAAAAAAAAAATTCAGAAAAAAAAGTCTGAAAAAAATCCCAAACAGTCTTAAAAATGTCTGAAAAATGTCAGGAAAAAAAGTCAAAAAGTGTAAGAGAAAAGTGAAAAAAATGTCTGGAAAATTTCCAAAAAATGCCCGAAACAATTTCTGAAAAAAGTCCGAAAATAGTCAAAAAATATCCAAAAAATTCTGAAAAATTCTGAAAAATGTTCAAAAAAACTCAAAATGTCCGAAAAATATCCCAAAAAGATCCAAAAAAAGTCTGGAATATATCCAAAAAAATTCTGAAAAAGTGTTCGACAAAAAGTCAATGTTTTCACCTTGTTTGTTTGTTTATTTGTCTGTTTTCTATCAGGATGTTAAATAAACACACTGTTAACAGATATGAATGGGAAGTTAGACCAATCGTTGATAAGCTTCGGTGCAGAAATTAACAAAGAATTAAACATTAAAGAATTACTAATTACAATAAATTACCATTTAGTTGAGAATATTAGCAAAACACCTCCATATTATGTTGCAGGTTAGTCTAACACTAGTGTTGTAAGTGTTCTAACACAGGGTCAAAACAACCCATTGGCACTGTGTGACCTTGTGTCGGTGCTATATCGATCCACACTGCATCAAATTTGAACCCAGTGATTTGTACTGTAGCGGAGCCAGGAGAAAGAAAATACCATTTTATCGAGTTATAGCTCATCAGGTAACCCCCCAAAGGAAGGATGAAGTTAGTGCCTGAGAGGACCGGGCTTTAAGGTGGAGCAGAGGGATTGTCTGGGAATGAACCTCCCTCAGCAGCTCTGTGCTCCGGGTTTATGAGTCTGGGATGAGCAGCAGTCCAGGATGGAGTGCAGGAGGGACCACTCCATCCTGCACACTGGAGGGTAACAACACATGGCTGCAGCAGCCTGGATGAGCTGAAGGCAATACTCTGCAGGGACCGGAGGAATAAAAGAGCGGGTGGACAGCATCATTGACGGAAAACAGCATGACTGAGTAAAGTTGAGTTCAAGCTCGCAGGATTGTGTCTGAAAAAGGAATTGTGTCTTTTTAAGGAAACATTTTATGAAGCAACTACAGACGGGACTCAACATGTACTCATTAGAGCAGATCTCAGTTTGCACTAAATACCATTATTTTCAATAATTCGATGGAAACCAGAGTCACTGACGACTGATCCATCTGGGAATAATCAGAAGTAAGAAAAAGTCACACTGAACAATGTCAGCAATCCAATATTAATAAGGTGACAAATAAAGCTGTCGAATTAGAGCTGTCAAAGTTAACGGCATTATAATGCCTGAACGCAAATTTGTTTTAACGCCACTAATTTCTTATAACGCATTAATGCAACTTGTGATTTTTTGGTTGTAGCGGGCTCAGTTTTAAAGCTAGAGTGAAGATACTGGTGTCATATGAAACTACAAGACCTGATGAATCCATTGGTAACCATGTCATACTAGCTTTTAGTGAAGGAGGCTAAATAATACTCCAAACTTAAGCTACATTTTGTCGAGGAAAAACTGTCATGGCCATTTCCAAAGGGGTCCCTTGACCTCTGACCTCCAGATCAGTGAATGTAAATGGGTTCTATGGGTACCCACGAGTCTCCCCTTTACAGACATGCCCACTTTATGATAATCACATGCAGTTTGGGTCAAGTCATAGTCAAGTCAGCACACTGACACACTGACAGCTGTTGTTGCCTGTTGGGCTGCAGTTTGACATGTTATGATTGGAGCAGATTGTTTTATGTTAAATGCAGTACCTGTGAGGGTTTCTGGACAATATCTGTCATTGTTTTGTGTTGTTAATTGATTTCCAATAATAAACATATCCATACATTTGCATAAAGCAGCATATTTGTCCACTCCCATATATGTCCCACTCTCCCTTTAAGGTTCATTTAGAACAGACAAAAATGTGCTATTAATCATGATTAAATAATTGAATTGATTGACAGCCCTATGTAGAACAAAGTGTCCAATGTCCAAGGTCCAATGTGCATCGATTGATGTTATTATTCTATGTATTGGCTAAGGTGTAATAACGGATCGAAATTCAATCTGCTTGCTCTAATATGACACTCATCTAGACTATTTTAGTAATAAATGTGTGACAGCACACGAGATATAAGAGATGGTTCCACATTAATGAGGGAAGCTTATTTTTTATTAAATCCTGGCAAAGCTGAGACAGATTTACTTCTCCAATTACATTTAAATAGACGGATTTGAATTCATTTTTCTAACTAAAACTCTGAGTCTATTGCAAGTATGTTTGTTAGCGTTACAGCATCAGGCATTTCACAGTCTCATAAAGTACTCATTATAACAGCAGATTCATAATAACAGTCTATGTGTGTCAGTTCATTTCATCTGACACGGTATTATTATTAGTAAGGAAATTTGAGTTTCTTATTTCAGTGGTGCATGGAGCGCTTTCATGAGCTGCATGTGGATGTCAAGATGTAAATGGAGCCCCGGTTTGTCAGTAACGTGAGCCGGCGCTGTCAGATCACTAAATGCTACCTTTATTGTTGTCCCCTTTCTAATTTCCAGCGCTCATGTTTCACCTCGCGGCCGCTCGGCCGCACGTATTTTTAGCTCCGAGCTCCATTTGGTATCGATCGTATCTGCTCTTGTGTTTTTGTGTGTGGGGAACTTGGAGGTAAGCCACATATCCTCTGGCTCCCCGTCGTCCTTCAGGGTGCCGTGTCATTATGGCATCCTCATATTCTAGCCTGAGGTTATCGAAGCCTGACGACTTACAATATTCCCTTTTCCTGAGCTGGGCATCATGTCAGAGGTGTCATATAATAATAGTCTTTAAAAAACAACAGTGATGTTTTATGAGAGGTTGAGATGCAGGGTGGTACGACAGCATGTATGTTTGGCTTCATTAGAATGCATTAAGACTCAGTGTGTTTACCTGTGCATGTAAACGTTGTGTAAAATCTGCAGTAAAGTCTCATTAAACAGACTCGCTTCTGGGTGAGAGGCAAACCAGGATACACACACACACACACACACACACACACACACACACACACACACACACACATGACTATGACAGGATCCAGCAGCTTGTACACACATCTCCTGATTCGATACTGTCACGATACTTGGGTGCCGATTCGATTTGTATTGCGCTTCGATATTTTGATTTATTGTGATTTTTGTTAACTTCTTTAACACTCCACCATAAGAAAAAGTTGAATCAGACACTTCTAGGGATTTTTAATTTGAAAAATATCTAAATCAATGCAGTAAAAATGTTTGATTTTCAGCATGTATGTAGTCAGAGATGTCCTGAAGTCAAATAGATCAGTCATTATGAGATGCCAATGTTGTTTGTTTTGTTTTAACTGTGGTTATACCACCTGCAGAGAAGTTGGTTGTATTTTATCTTTTGTTAAATATTATTGCTCTACCTTTTGCTTTGAAAATGAGAACTGAAGCAGCGGGTCCTTAAGTTGCACATTTTATTATTTTCAAATTAAAGGTGTGTGTATTTGCCATTAATCGTTGTGTTTACTTGTTTATAGCCATAATTCATTTTCCCCCTGATTCCCTTACAAGGAAAACTTTGAGGAATCCTGACCTGCTCTGTCCAGTTTCAGATAATTATTTCACACTGATTGAAGTTTTGGCAAAAAAAAAAAAGTTTCTGAATCGATTTCAAATCACTGAATCGTATCGTATCGTATCGCTCTAGATGAGCCAAATATTGTCCTTTAATTGTATCCGAACCATGGAAAGTGATACGCATGGTATCGTTACAGCCCTAGATGCTTGCCTTCCTCTTCCTTCCCTTCTCCCTCCTGTCCCCTCACTCACAGGTGTGCCACAGATAGCACCGATTCATAAAATGCTAAACCACAAAGATCTCCCCGCCCTCACCTTTCTTCATGCACCCTTTTCAGTTTTCATTGCCGGTAATAATCTGACCTGAAACAGCCCTCATCTCTCAGATAACGATTATTCCACCTGCTCCCCCCTTCTTCTCGGGTTCTTCATCCCGTCCCCGGTGGCTGCTGCTTGTGCTCTGCAGAGTTTCTATGATTATCCACGAGGATCGGGCCCCACAGTGACCTCTCCCGCGTCGGCTTGCTTGTTACTTTTCATCACTCTGTCATCCCTCCATCCATGTTTATGCACAAAGGAACAAGTTTAAATGCTGCTTCCACAAAGCCTCACATCTAGGGAACTAGCTCTGAACAAGGGGACCATTGAGCGGTGTGGTAAGAGGGGGTATGGGGGGGAGGTGATCAAAAGGCTGTGAGACTGTGTCTAATGGGAGATATGCATGCCTGAACTCTACTGGGCATGTGTAATGTAAGGATTGTTTTGGGCACAGTTTCCATCACTAGTAACGTGGTTGTATTTGTATAAAAGAGTTATTCAGTTAAAGTAGCAGCGGGTAGAAACGGAGCAAATAGGATTAAAAAAAGGTTTTATTTATAAAATGGTCACTATATCCTGACAGTAGTGCATGAGACAGGTAATCTGAGTCCTCCGGTGCTCCATAATGACTAATGACAAAAGCATCACACCACGATAAACTAGCTCGGCCATTTTCTGAACTTGTGAGGAATGTCCAATGCAATCCAAATTTATATATAAAGCACATTTAAAAACAACAAAAGTTGACGAAAGTGCTGCACAATTATACATAAAAACATAAAAACAACACATAAAACAACTAAGACCAACTTAAAACCAACAGGAAATTAAAATAATGGACTGTTTGTAACTTCTTACACATATAAATCATTGTGAGTCAGTGTCCCATGCACGCTTGCGTGTCGATTCGCTGTTAAGATTCCAACACAAACTACACGGAAGCACCAAAACCGCAAAGTTGTCTCTGCTGTACTCTGCTCCTCTGCCTGCTTGCCTTCACTCACACACCGCGCTCGTTCTCGCTCCACTCTCACGTGCATGCACACACACAACACACTGCAGAAGAGTTAGTTTAGCTCTGAGAATATCTAGTGAATGTACAGTGGACGTTTGGTCAGAAATAACTGCTGCAGCTCCTCCAGAGAAGTGACGGGGCTCCGCACAGAGAAACGTTATCGTCTCCGACCAAAACTCCGGTGTCTCCCCTGTTCCCTCCGGCCGCAGTCGGGAGGCTGAGGCAGGAAAAGCCAACACTAGGATCAGCAGTGATTCATGGAGAGACCTTGGTCTGGTCAGTTAACATTACTGCCAAGCAGCTGAAATATAGAGTGATATTGTGCTTTTAGCTGACGTGTGTCGCCTCACTGTGTTGAGTGATGCTCGTTCATGTCTATGTAGTGCGAGCACAAGCGCGAGCAACAGGACGCTGACTTTAGTTGACTTAACGGCCACAGGTGTCGCTGTTAACAAGCAATTTCTGATTCTTACATAGAGTCCCTTTAACAATTTATATGTTAATAATAAAATCTTAAAATCCTAAAACGCACAGGGAGCCAGTGAAGAGAAGCCAGAATAGGGGACATGTGCTCACGTTTACGTGAACCAGTTAAAAGACGAGCTGCCGCGTTCTGAACGAGCTGCGGGCGACACAAAGAGGCTCGGCTAACACCGACGTAAAGTGCATCACAATAATTAAGACGTGTGGTGATTGAAGCATGCATTACTTTTTCAAAATCATTAAAAGATAGAAAAGGACTTAACCCTGGATAAAAGCCGCAGTAGGAAAAAACTTGATTTCACAACTGAGTTCATACTGAATATATTTACATGCATCCAAATGAGACTCTGGTTCCCATTACAGGATTTTGAATTCTGTTCACATGACCGTTGGCTGACCGCCACCTCAATTTTTCTCCCCCTGTGTGTGTTCACATTCCCTCCCTCTGACTCGGACTTTATATCCTGCTTTATTTCTCCTTCACTGTCTCTGCTACCTCTTCTTTGTGTCTCTCTCACCATCTGTCTGTTCACTGCAACTGTCTCCCGTTTATTCTCCTGGGAGTCTCCTGGTCTGCCATCATCATTTCTAAATGTATAACGGCTTCTTCATGCATTTTTCTCCCTGTAAGCATTTTAATTTACATTATATTGCACGTATAAATCCATCAGGAATAACGTGCGGCACAACAGTGCTAACCGGGTCAGAGTACTGTCCCCATTTCATAACACACAAGGAGCCGTGTTTGACCACGGTCACTGAGGCCTGACCTCTGGATGACCGCTCCGCAGTCGCCACGACCCGGGCTCCGATAAGAACAACAAAAAGGACAATAACAAGGATGAATGGTTGTTACTGTAGTCGCCCGTTTAATTATTATGGTGCACATATCAGTTATTTCGTCCATCTGAATCAGAGGATTGAAGCACCTCCTGCAATAGTAACATGTTTCACCGCAGTCTCACACTTTAACGCTGCTCTAGTCAACACAGCATGTAATCCATATGTTCTCCTTCTCCCACATGATGGAACCAGCACAACTGGGCCAAAAGCCTGGGGTGGGGTTGGGTGGGGGGGAGAGTGGGCGTTTCCTCTGATAGCGCTCTCTAAAAATAAACCTGTGCCCTTACATAATATACCGGAGTCTGTGTGTGAGAGCGAGAGTGATCGATGCCAGCAGGTCTTCACTACTATCAGCTAGAGCGGAGGACGTGACACGCACAAGCAGCCTCAGAGCCTTGGCTGGCTCTTTAGATACACACGAAGATTAAAAAACAACTTTCTTTGTAGGTTAGGCTTATCTTTATCCATATCTCAAGCCCTTCTCTAAATGTTGATTCATGTTTATTTATTCATTAAGAAATGAACCATTTATTTTAACCCTCTGAGACCCACAATAGATCAGTTTTTATCTTTTTTAGGGGGGTCCAGGGGGTCTTTAGGGGAGATAGCAGGTCAACAGTAGATGTCACATAAAAGTGGTGTACATCATCTGAAAGCTGGGAACCTGGAGATTAATTTGAGATGCTGCTCAGCACTGTGCGTCAAGTTGTTCTATAAGGGTTTAGAACATTATGATAGAAGTATATGATGCTCATCCCCATGCTCTGTTATGTCTCATAAGTTGTTGCAGCAATTTTTGGGTTGATACCATTTGTTACACAGATTTGGTGCTAAATTTAACCATTTTTTTTTATCACTGGAGAATTGATAAAACATTATCAATAATCCCTCCAAAATACCACATTAAGACACCAAGACCTTGAGGAACACCATAGAAAAAGTCATGCTGTGATTTGGGATCAAAAACTTTTTACATTTCGGAGATTTCCACAAGAATTGCATTTTTCGGCGATTGGATGGCGAGCACTTCTGTTGTGTAAACTGCTCAGAAACCCCCTTATTGTCAATCTAGGAAAACCATCCATCCTCTGAATGCTCTAGATCTCTAGTTTGTGGCTGTAAAGTTTCATGAGGCTGTGATTATCACCACAGGTCATTTTATACAGTGAGGTCAAGTTTAAAATAAATGGTCTCACTACAATGAAATGTCTCCTATGGGGACTAACATACATACATGAACACAGTTGGGCTCATTGGATCCACCAGAGTCTCAGCTTTACAGTGATACCCAATTTATGTAATTCGGAGTTTGCGACTGATTGACAGCTGCCTCCGTTGAATGACGCTCTCTCTCTGAAATGACCTGTGATTGGTCAAAGTCTCCCATCACAGGTTAGATTTTCTAAAGCCTGATAACAGAGTCATGAGGAGGAGCAGAAGTCTCTCAGAACACTTGAATTACAATATGCTGAAAGGTTATTATGGTTTTTTTGCCCAATGATGTCAAAAACATTCTGCCTACTGCAGCTTTAATGGGAATAAACTGGGTTCCCGAGTGTACTGAGGTTCCTGACAAAAATCACAGTCCAGCTTGCGATCCAGTTTTGCATGCAGTGAAGCACAAAGATGAGTAAAAACAAACTTTCCATGTTATCATACATAATTCAGGCTGATATCCAAACAGAGTGCAAAGGGTAGAATACAGCTCCGGTCCTCTCAGAGGACACTGTCACCGTCTCCCAGACGGAGCAGGGGGTGATGGGTAATGGTGATGTAAATCAGGATCAAGTTTCTGATGCTGGACATAGTTTTTAAGTTGATATCTCTCTGTATATGCCCTCTCTCTCTCTCTCTCTCTCTCTCTCTCTCTCTCTCTCTTTCTCTCTCATTGCATCTGTGCAGTGTTCACCAGCGTTGAGGCCCTCATCAATCACCACCACCTATCTATCTCATCCATCTCAGAGGCCGATGTCCCCTACCTCATCTCTCCCTCATAAATCAACACATAAATGCATACTAAACAGCAGCTGTCTTTCTTTCTTTCTTTCTTTTTTCTATTCCTCCTCAACGTCCCTCCTCCCACCTCTAATCACTCGCTGTTTTCTTGGTGAAATGAATCTAAAACGAGGAGGTGTCAGTATGCCGACTGACCACCTGTGTGAGCAGTCTGTGCACGATACGAGAGAGAGAAGATTTAAAAATAGCGTTATTTTTCTGCTCTTCAACCATTATGGAAATGACCCGGAAGTTACGTCACTCGTGTCCCGGCGAGTTATTGGCAACATTACAGTCACACGGTGTAGCCTGTATGTTCGCAGAGAGGACGTATTAGAGCGGCAGACAGATGGGACGTCACTCTCACTCTGAGGAGATTTAAAGGATCAAAGAGGGTGAAAGGGAAGGAGGAGGGAGGGAGGGAGGGAGGGAGCATGAGAATAGTTACCATGGTGATCATGACATCACCGGAGGCTTGTGCGCTCTTGCCTCAATGGGAGTTTTGTTTGTGGTGGAGGTGAAGGCAAACAATGGTCTCGAGACGAAAGAAGGAGGCACTTAGTGAAATTTAAGTGACAGAAATGTGTCTCCCGGAGGCGGTCTCTCTGGGACATATTGTGTGGACAATCAGGAAAATTAAGCTTTTTTTTTCTTTCTCTCCCCCTCCCTCCCTCTCTCTCCTCATCTCCTCTCCTCGCTGCTGTCTCTTCCTTCCTTCTGCAACTCCTCTCTGTGTCGTGGGCGGCTGCTGGAACAGATCTGAGTTACGTCAACACGTTAATAACACGGCGTGGTTCGTGTGGAGCTGAATTGCATGTTCCAGTCAGCTCAGTCGTTCTTAATTGAGTTATTACTTTGAGGAAACGGAGACAGAGGAGAAGGAGAGACGTCGAAGTGGCAATATTGTGAATTAATGAATGTTTTATTATGGTGTCATGCATGGGCCAAAAGACTAGAAGTGCAGACAAGCCAGCACCAGAGTGTCCCGTATACATCCCCCAAAAAGGGAAAGTCCAAAAATAGAACGTACTAACATCAGCATCTTTCAGACCGGCATTGTCTGTTACACTATATAATACTGGAAATAATTAAATAATCCATCTTGCCTTCATTTCCAGGCTTTTGAGGCAAAGTTTCAGCCCTTATCTGTACTCCACAATATTTCAGGTTTTTTTTTTTTTCGAGCCATCTGATGGAAAATCAACTCACTTAAATCCTCAGAATTTGTACAGTACAAAAGAAAAACTCTTCACTTCACCTTAATTACACAGCTCACACATTCTCCATCTTCCTCCTGAATGTTATAATATATAATATATAATAATAATCTACCAACCTCAGTGGCCAGAGGAAGAATACCAGCTCTCAACTGTGCAACTAAACATCTTTGGCTCATAGATCAACTTTAAGAAAAGCTTACTTTTATTAACATTACAACACAAATCATTCTGAAGCTCTTCATGGAGAACCGTGTGATTCACTCCACATAAACTCTGTCTTGTTTATCCATTATCCATTTTGTAGTATATATGGAATAGCCACGATCATTACATAATTACATTTCAGTTTGTTTATGACTGAACCTCCCAGCAGAGTCAACAGGGAACCCAGTTCCAACCTCAGAAGTCATAAATGCATCAAACCCAAGTATTTATATGCGCTAACGTATTCTAAAGCGACAGAGCCGAAACTAATTCTTTGTGTACTTCTTACCATATCTTTATTTATGAAATGCATTATTTGGGTTTTGCTAATCTCCATTCATAACACCACATTCCACATAGTCTGTAGGTGAGACTCGGTTTAATCCTCAACGGCTTTTCCTCTCGATGATATAAAACTGTCATTAGCAGGATTTAGTCAGCTATTTAAGACACCACATTTACAGTCCCCGAGGAATCCAAGGAGTCGTTCCCCCATGGCTGTTTATGCTTCGATCTATACCCAGTACAGAGGAAACATTATCAATGTCGCCTATAAAATCGTCTTTATCCGAGATGCGACTGTTAACCCTCTGAGGCCCACAATAGACCCGATTTAGTCTTTTCTTTATGGGGGGTCCAGGAGGTCTTTAGGGGGAGATAGCAGGTCAACAGTAGATGTCACATAGAAGTGATGTACATCATCTGAAAGCTGGAACCTGGAGATTAATTTGAGATGCAGCTCAGCACTGTGTGTCAAGTTGTTCTAGTCATAAATCAGAAATAAACATGAATTAATTAATGAATTATTTAAAATAAAGTGTATAAAAGTGTGTAGTTTTTGCCCCAAACTGCATGTGATTATCATAAAGTGGGCATGTCTGTAAAGGGGAGACTCGTGGGTACCCATAGAACCCATTTTCATTCACATATCTGGAGGTCAGAGGTCAAGGGACACCTTTGAAAATGACCATGCCAGTTTTACCTCGCTAAAATTTAGCCCAACTTTGGAGCGTTATTTAGCTTCCTTCCCGACATGGTTGTTTCCTCAGGTTTTCTAGTTTCATGTGATATCTGTATCTTCACTCTAGCCCTAAAACTGAACCTACTAAAGCCTCTGAAAGACAATCAAATCAGTCGGGATCGCCCACGCCACATAAAGAAATGACGTCAGCATCTAAGGAGTAGACCTGAGCCAGCAGATGGCTGAAAAAAAGAGAGGAAAGATGCCACTTCAATCAACTCCTACAGAAACAGTTTCCTGAAATTCAACTGAAACAACATCCAGTGCATAATTAATTCTATACATGTGGGTTGTGCAGATTGCAACAGTGATTCACCCACCTACACCTAAGTGTTGGCAGTTTTTAGAGCTAGATAAATGACCGAAGTCACACACATGTAAGCATTAACACGGAACATTAACCTGTAGTGAGACGCATGCAGACAGAGAAGAACAAATGTGCACAAAAGGAGACTTCCAAACACAATAACTGTGAAATGCACCTCCTTGATTCTATTAATTTCGCTCTCTCTCTAACAGACTGTAATTGCAGCGATTTTCTCTTCACTGCTGGGTGCCTATTTACCTGGTGGAGGTAGTTCAGAGCTGCTTTTTACTTGTCTGACCTGAGCAGGGATTGAATTGACAATTGCCTTCCGGGGGGGGGGGCTCCTGAGGTGCTATTTTGGAGATCTGTGCACAGGCATTGTTTATTCAGATGTCCAAGTATGGTAGGAATGAAGTGACTTTGAAGCTAAATAGTTATTTTCACTATTTGTAAGTCGCCACAATGCAGGAAACTTTGGTTTTAAATTCTCCCTTCTTTTAAGGTCTCAAGGTTGGCAAGTTGACAACAATAGATTTGAGGGTGCAAAAAACGCAGCATGTGAACAGCCCCTTACAAGGGAAAAGAAGAGAGCTGGAGAAAGAAGTGCAAACTAAAGCTACAAGCACTTCTGATGAAACATATTAGTGGCTTAAACTGCCCATGGATGGTGAGTGCATGCTGGGATGTGCTGGTGTATTCAACCTCCCTTAAGCGGTTAGAAAGGGAACAGTTAGACAATGAACTTGGAACAGTTACACAGTGTCTTCAATCTAACTTCCTCAGAAACCAAGACCTTTGTCTCATGCTCACACAGTCCCTCCCACCTCCTCCACAGCAGTATATATATATATATATATATATATATATATGTATAAAATATCATCTCCGGCACCGTCGTGTCAGAAGAAGATCTGTGTGATGTATATGTGTACGACAAGGCAAAGGTCGGGACAAGAGACACGGCACGGTCCCACTGACGTGGTCGACATTCGGGGGTGGGGGGAGTTAGGAGTTGCTGTGACACAGTATGCGTTTCACTCAGGATCAAAGGTCACTTGTAACCGATTCAGTGAGTCATGAACCACCTCTGGAGTCTCTGGAGGGAATTTCACATGACTGATGCAAGCTTTGTGAGCGTGAAGTGCATCAGCAGCAGCATCAGCAGCAGCAGCATCAGCATCAGCAGCAGCAGCAGCGGGCCGCTTCCTTTTAGTAGCCGGCGAGAAGATTGAGCAGGGACAGAGAGAGGGAGGGGTTTATCTATTTTTTAAGGGGTTTTTGTGCCTAAGTCTTGGTTTGTCATTGTTGACTTTCAAAATCTGAATCAGCAGCAATATGGGAAAGTATATGTACAGTATACTTTGCTCACACAATGTAATTTGTAGAACAATTGCATTAGAATACAAGTAAGGGGCATACTTAAAGGGGAACTCCACTGATTTTACACATCAAAGTTTGTTTATACATATATATATATATATATATATATATATATATAATGTAATGTTTAAACTTACTATATATATATATAAAAACAAATAAAT
>CAKAOH010038878.1:4733-14858 GCA_916701665.1 Sebastiscus tertius
TTTGCCATTGGACACTCGGTTACGATGCATGAAATCCACTAGATGGTGATAGCGTGCTATTGGGGTGTCCATGAAGTGGAAATTTGTCCACTTCATGGACTCAGCCATTTTTCACCCATTTTATACCCAAAACTCACCAAATTGGCACAGACGCCCCAAATCGGACCTGGACCACCGCCAAGAGGTCCAAACGGGTCTACATTGACCGATGAGTCCAACGCAAGCAATATAAACACTGAAAATCAATAAGTCAATGTTAATGTATGGCCAGTGGACACGTTGACCTTTTTTGACCTTTAACCAATTAAGGACATATTTTAAATTCTGCAATGAATTTTGACTCCAAAATCGCACAATGTGATCTCTGCGACCTCCTGAATCAACTGGCCTTGGATCTGTATGACCCTAAAAGGAAGTAGCCATGGAGGGGAGATAGAAGATAGAAGATAGAAGCCTGAAACACAGGATTCTGGATTAGAGAGTCAATTTTAGGTGCCCTGATACATTTCACATCATTTAAAGCTATTTTAGCTGAAACATGACTCTGTCCATTGCAAATCCTTTATAATGGGATTTTCCCTAACTTTCAACCCCCATTCATTTGTAATGTCAAATGGACATCTTCCCCCAGAGTGTACAAAATACATAGAGATGTGCAACCACCATGGGATTGCTCTAGAATGAGTGGAGATCAACATATTTCAGTTTCAGCATCGCAGAAGCTCTAGAAAAAAACTTGGTCCAAAATCACCCCCTCCACCAAGTTTTAGGTTCTTAATCTTGACCCCAATAACTATCGCTGCTCCACATTTGGAGCCTGTAGGTCCTCTGGTGTCCGAGCAATAGCCGTAAGAACTTTGAGAATTTTGGTGGAAAAATTGGGTGTTCAATAACTTTTTTTCTAAGGCATCCAGAGCTTTCAAATTTTAGGGACCTTTTCTCCTGCCAATAAAGAGTAGCAGCAAATTTGAGCTCTATAGCTGATCAGGAGCCCGAGCAGCAGCCTAACCTAAAATTCATAATTTTTGAATGCAAGTGAATTTGAAATGGACAAAATATCCACTTAAAATACCTTTATGTTAGCGACTTCGCCTCACTTTGGGGGCCATTTGGGACTCTTACCAAGGGTCACTCTGTGCCATTCGAGGCCACAGTGGCTGCAAGTCAATCAGAGCAGCTTTTGATTTCATATTCTGCGATTAGGCTCATATCCTGACCTATACTCGGCCCAAAGGAGGCCTTCTCAACCTCCAAAGGTGGATCAAATTAGACAGCTTGATAAAATATAAGACACTTTGGATGTGTATGACATAATTAATAAGAAACTCTGCCTTATTTTGCCTAATTTGGCCAAGTTTTACCTGTTTTTTGCATTTTCCCACTGGTTGAGGCCTACTGTTTTGGTCTTGTTTAGGGAAGTATGTTTTTGTACTTTCCTGAAGCCCAAACAACTTGAAACTCAGGATAAAAAAAAACACATAGTTGAGTGATGAAGATGTTTTTGGTGTCTCTAAACCCCTGAGAACCTTCTTAAAGAGGCCAAAGTATTTTAAAAAATTTGAATGGGAAGGTATTGCTCTTGGACGCCTGGCCTGGAAATTATCCCTCACTTCCCTCATTTGACCCAAAGGATGACCAAAGGAGCTAAAACTCGGTACATCTTAAAAGAACAGTTCATGATGAATAACTGACAAGACTTTGATGGATCTAGACCCTTGGGAACCAGTTTGGACACTACATGCAAAAACCTGGAAATAATTTCAAGTGTGGTAAACATGCCCTTTTTCCAATCTGCTTCATTTTTACAACATCTATTCGTGTGTGTGAGAGGGTGTCACAGCCATCTGAGCATCCTAGTACATTCCATCACAGAGTTATGAAGTTTGTCTTTTCTTCATGTTTTTACATTAATGCTGCAGTATGGAAAAAATAAACTTGTTCCGATCTTCTTCATTTTTGCAGCATTTATTCATCTGTGGGAAAGGGTGTTACTGATGAATTTTCAGCCTCCTAGCGCAAGGCTTTTTGAAGATATAGCCTCTGTCCACTTCAAATATCCGGGCCCCTGCATTAAAGTATGTGAAGTCGACAAATCAAGTCCACTTCATATACCATTTTACTACATACATATGCTGAGTGGACAGTGGCTATATCTTCAATGTGCTTATGGTTGGGGAGCTGGACTTTGAATATGTTGGTCCCTGGGAATCCAGAAACCTGCCCTGTAAATTTCAGTCTCCAAGCACAATGCACCGTGAAGATATAGCCTCTGTCCACTTCAAATACCCGGGGCCCTGCATTAAAGTATGTGAAGTGGACTTGATCCCTTACCGCAGGGCCCCGGGTATTTGGTCATACCTCCAATTAACACAGATTTGAACTGGATGGTGAATCAGAAAACAACTAAAATATAAAATGTTTACTCTGTGTTCATTTATTTATTTTAATAATAACAATACAACCATAACAATGCAATGGCTCATGGTAAATCTCTTCATGGCTCTCTAAATTATAGAGTTCTGTTGTGATTTGATGCTTTATAAAAATAAATTTAATTGATAAAGCCCAGATCAGTGGAGTGTTGCAGTGATGGTTGTCCTACTAGAAGTTTCTCCCATCTCCAAACAGGATCTCTGGAGCTCAGCCAGAGTGACTATTGGGTTCTTGGTCACCTCCCTTACCAAGGCCCTTCTCCCCCGATTGATCAGTTTGGCCGGGCGGCCAGCTCTAGTGAGAGTCCTGGTTGTTCCAAACTTCATCCATTTAAGAGTTATGGAGGCCACTGTGCTCATTGGGGACCTTCAATGCTGCAGATTTTTTTTGTAGCCTTCCCCAGATCTGTGCCTCGACACAATCCTGTCTCTGAGCTTTTCAGGCATTTCCTTCGACCTCATGGTTTGGTTTGCATTATCAGCTGTGAGACCTTATATAAACAAGTGTGTGCCTTTCCAAATCATGTCCAATTAATTGAATTTACCACTGGTGGACTCCAGTCAAGGTGGAGAAACATCTCAAAGATGATTATGGGAAATGGGAGGCACCTTGGGAGGTCATAGCAAAGGGTCTGAATACTTATGTCAATGTGATATTTCAGTTTTTCCTTTTTAATAAATTTGCAAAAAATTCTAAAATTCTGTTTCCACTTTGTCATTATGGTGTATTGAGTGTAGATTGATGAGGGAAAAAAGTAATTTTATCGATTTTAGCATAAGGCTGCAACATAACAAAATGTGGAAAAAGTGAAGGGGTCTGAATACTTTCTGAAGGCACTGTAGGTCTGAAAAAATGCTGATCAGCACTTCCTTAAAGGGACTGTTTGTAACTTTCAGAAATGCTTGTTAACAGCGACACCTGTGGCCGTGAAATCAACGAAAGTCAGCGCCGGGCTCGCGCTTGCTCGTTCTACATAGACATGAGCGAGCATCGCTCAAAACAGTGAGGAGACACACGTCAGCTAAAAGCACAATATCACTATATTTCAGCTGCTTGGCAGTAATGTTAGCTGACCGGACCAAGGTCTCTCCATGAATCAATGCTGATCCTAGTGTTGGCTTTTCGGGGCTCTGAGGCAGCAGGGCTCTGAGGCAGCAGGGCTCTGAAGCAGCGGAGCTCTGCAGAGAGTAACATCTCCTCTCCGCCCGCAGCCGGAGAGAGCAGGGAGACACCGGCACCCGGTCGGTAACGAGGCGACAAAGTTTCTCTCTGCAGAGCTCCGTCACTTCACAAGACACGGGAAACCTCTGTTGGTCTGGAGGAGCTGCAGCAGTTATTTCAGCACAAACATCCACTGTACATTCACTAGATATTCTCAGAGCTAAACTAACTCTTCTGCAGTGTGGAGTGAGCGCGCGTTCACGTCTAGAGGTGGAGCGAGTATGCGAGATCGCGCACGCGCGCTGTGTGAGTGAAGACAAGCAGACAGAGGAGAGGCTCCGGCCACACACGAGCGCGCATATGCGAGCGCGCATGTGTCCCGACCCGGTACATTTATACATTTAAAAAGTTACAAACAGTCCCTTTAAAGGTCACCTATTATGCAAAATGCACTTTTCCATGTCTTTTAAACATCAGTATCTGTCCCCAGTTTGTCTACAGGCCACCATAGTGTCATAAAAGACCATCCTCTCTCTTTTTCTACTGCTCCATCTCTCAGAAAATGTGTCTGAAAAAACGCTGATCAGCACTTCCTTGAACTGGTGACGTCGGTGATATTTTTCATGCCATATAAGGGTTTCTGGTTTCCACTGCAACACAACAACAACCCCCTCCCTCCATACCTCCATACTACTACTCCATACGGAGTAGCTTGCTCAGCAAGCTGTGTCCGCCATTGTGATTTCTACTCGTACTAGTGAACATGCAGAAAGGAGTTAAACACCCTGCTTGTTCTGTTGTTGGCTGCAATACGCCACACAAATGTTTGCACATTCTTCCAACTTCGGAGACTCTTAAGAGCCAGTGGATAGAGTGTATCTTCGCTGGTGCTGTGCACAAAAACGTTGCTAAAACTTTGTACGTATATGCAAATCATTTTACCAACGACTGCTTTGTGAATCAGGGTCAGTACCAGTCAGGATTTGCTAATGCCTTGAGACTAAAGACTGGATCCATCCCAACTGTCCGGGATGCATCGGGAGACTCTGAAGCTGTAAATTCTTTTAACCTAACACACTGATATAAAATCAGCAAGAAATATGAAATAACTGAGATATTATGCCTCAGGGTGCTACACTCACAGCAAATGTTTTGTTCTTCACAGGGATGATTCTGTCGGTCATTTCTCACAGATGGACCTGTAAAGACAAACGTCCGTGTATGTTTACGGTTTACAGAGTTTATGCAGACCATAAATACTGACGTGACAGAGCTAAAAATAGCATATTTACTGGAGCAAAACCGTCAGGAAAACCTGGAATCTTGGCCGCAGATGTTGTTAATTCCTCACCGATTTCGGATCAGATTCCTCTGTTAACGTGCGCTGGGTGAAGTTTCTGGTTTACAAACTTTTAATTAGTTTATTATTGACGGTGGAAAATGCTGATAAAATCAGTCAATCTGTCTTCCTGCTCTCTCCGGCTGCAGGGCGGAGAAGAAAGTGACGCTGTGTTGAGGGCGTTTGATTGACAGCAGAGACCAGGAAAAGCTGACCAATCAGAGCAGACTGGGAGGAGACAGGCTCTGAACCAGAGTTTTTCAGACAGGGGGTGAAAGAGGCTTTATGCAGGCAGACAGTATGAGAAGAATAAAGTTTTTGGTTTTTTTTAACATTACAGCATGTAAACATGTTCTAGTACAACATTAAAACACATCTATGAACCTGGAAATGAGCATAATATGAGACCAATATGAGACCTTTAAGACCTTTAAGTGTTGTAAAATCCAACCGGTGGGCGGGTCTGCCGCTTTGTCCTGACTGCTGGTGATGTATTTCCTACCCTGGACCGCATGATGAATCAGTGGTAAGTATCCGGCTCGAAGGACCAAATTGTAAATGAGGAATCTGTCTTAAGCTGGCGGATATATGACGCTCGTGGCTGGGTGTCGGTTAGGACACAAAACTCCACTCTCTAATAACTGTTAAGTCCTGTCTTCTTTATTGATAAATCTAGGATATGTATGTGTGGTCTATGTGTGTTGTTTATATGTGTGGTCTGTGCTGTTTGTGGTCCTACAGAAACAAACAGAGAAATACAATATCAGCTTACTTGACTAAAAGTGACTTACAATTTACCTAAACAATATAAGCAACTTAAACAGCGGTATTTCTTGTGTTAATAATATAGCCACAGTGAACTCAATATATACTGTACATTTACACAAATCCTGACAGCAACTACATACTGTAAAACTGTTTCTTTAAGCACAATGTACACACTGATTACCACAATACTATATAGCTGAATTAATGTAATGAATAAGCGGTGACATGTGGTGGCCGAAACAGGCACCGCAGCTGAGCGCATACAACGCAGCCTTAATTAACGACACATAATTACCTACAGACTGAACATGAGCTGAACATGAGCTGAACACGAGGCAATGTGTAATTAGACACATTTAACCACTCTATACAATAGACAATACTATAAGAAATATAGCAATAGGCTATAGTCAAATATCAATGCACGTGAATAAAGACTATGAAGAGTAGTGATGTTACGTGCTGTACCGAGGCTTCGGAGCGTGTGTCGAGTACTCCAGGAAGTTTTCCGCGATGTGCGTATTGAGGCTTGTATCGTTTTAGACCAATGACGTCATTGATGACGTCCGAAGCATCGCTGCCTGGCCCTACCGTCTGACTGGTTCAGGAAGTGGTTCAGATCTTCACTGGTTAAACCAAAGCCACTTTCCAGAAGTGACACAGATCACTAATATTACCCCTCCTGCCATTATTATATTATATTACACTACAATACAATTATTGACCAAAGGATAGTTTTATACACATAAGATGCAGTACTCATAAAACAATTACAGTTAATTATACATGTATGTTATATACTCATAATATACTTACTAGAAAATGGACATTATATTATATATTATATAGATATAAATGGATTACATGGTAATATATATTTTTTTCATTGTTTATAGTCATTCCCAACAGCCTTTACTGGAGCTAAATACAGTATATCACAGATCACATGGTTAAGATCATATCTGCCTGTTTTACACTCTTTGGCCACCAGGTGGTTTCGTGTTCACATGAAGCCTCGAGAAATGAACCCTTTAACGAACCAATTTGCTGGAAAGCTTCAATGCTTCACGAAGATTCAGCTCGCCATCACTACTGAAGAGCCTGATATCATTCCGATAGCATACTAATTAGCAGATACGGTAAGCACAGCATGGTATGGAAGCACGACATAAACAAGTAGAGAAAGGAATACATCAACAGTTACAACATAGAACTCAAAGGAGAGCAAATAAGAAAGCACTTACTGTATGTCATGAACACACAACAACACATGAACTAGCTCCCTCTACTCAGCCACATGCCAGCTACTGAGCCCCTGTTTCCTCTGCTTCTTACTGGGGTATTCATTGAGTCAGCCAGCAGGGGGCGTATAGTGACTGTCACTACATACTCATAGAAAGGTGGGAATTAAGCCATACAGTTATTATACCTAATACAAAGTAACAACTTCCACACAAACCAATTCTGAACTTTGCATTATTATAGTCCTATTACAGTCCAGACCTTTCTAACAACTGAAATGTTATCATGCATTTTTTGCCCAATAATGCCAGAAATGTACTACCTACTTCCACTTTAACTGCACGTATATATATATATAGATTTATAGATTATAAGATTTCATTTGCAAAATCCATTCTTAAAATCAATAAACCAACACCACTTTTTTTAATATATATTCCTCGGACTAAAACCCCAAAAAGTCCTGAGGACACCGCTGCAGTTCCGCTCCGGTCCTGCTGGCGGCGCTGCAGTTCCGCTCCGGTCCTGCTGGCGGCGCTGTCGCTTCTTTGACAGACGGTTAAAATCCTTCTCTGGAGTTTCCTCTGGCTTTCAAAAAACTCGCCCGACAGCGGAGAGAAGAGAGAGTCACATCTGGAAGGTAAATCCACCTGAAAACCAACACTGACACAGTCACTACTCATTATGGTGTTACCTAACGGCGGTTCGTGTTCTAAACTGATACAACATGTTGTTGCGGAGTTAACTCTGAGTCACATGAGGTCTGAGCTGCTCTAGCTAGAGAAGCTAACAGTGTTAGCAAGGCGGCGCCGGCTGACGGAAGGCCCGTTAGACGATGCTAACAAGCTAACTGGATGATTTAAACACCTTTGATTCAGATCGACCGTCCGGCAATAACCAAGATAACATAACATATTATATCAATTATGTTTTGAAGAGGAAGGAGGCACGTCTCTGAGCTAGCTCACATTGGTAACTTACAGGAATAAATAAACCACATCACAGCAACTGTCTGTAATAAGCTCCACATTGAGCTACGAGAAGCACTGAGTGGTCAATTTATTAGGTACACGTGGCTAAAACTAGTAGATTAATCCAACAGTCCTGCAATAGATCACCCGCTCATGAAGGTTCTGTTGTTCAGTTAGTGTTGATCCAGTGTTAGAGAGGTGGTGATTAAACGTGATGATGATTTTGGATGTAGTAATTTCTGGTACTGTTGAATTGTACAGCGTTACATTTGTGTCTAATATTCACTCTCATTGATGCCAACAGGGTGGACAAAATCTCTAAAACACCTCAGTAAATTGCTATGTAATTCAACGTCTCTAGAACTGAAACTGATTGACAGAAAAATGTATAGGCATTTATTTTTATAATTAACCTGTTATTTTTATAGCAAAAAAGCCAAACACACTGAACTTCTCTCTGAAAACTTCTAACTCTCGCCTTTACCTTTTTGTGATTAGTAAACTGATAACTTTAGTTTTAGGACTGTTCGTCAGACTAAACAAGGAATTTAGGTATTATATTAGACAAAATATAATCTGGAATTGTGGATTTCTTTTCTTGGTATGTTATATAACCTACTGAACCATCCAAGATGCTATTGTTAAATGAACTGTGAGTGTCTACTGAATCAAAACATGTACATTATATGACCACACATAGGTGGACATTTGACATCATGTGCCCATGAATTTGAGTTGAGATGATCAACAATCAAACATCTCATCCCAAATCAATGGACAGTCTTCTGCTGCTTCCAGCCTCCAGTCTTATGTGAAGGCTTTCCTCAAGATTGTGGAACCTGGCTGCAGGGGTGTGCACCCATTCAGACACTAGAGGATTAGTGAGGTCCAACACTGATGTTGGGTTTCAAGGCCTGGCTTGAAGTCTGCTTTCCTGTTCATCACAAACATGTTGGGTGGGGTTGAGGTCAGGGGTCTGCAGACCAGTCCAGTTCTTCTTCACCAAACTGGGAAAACCATTTCTGTATGGATCTGGCTTTGCACACCGAGGCATTGACATGTCGAAACAGGAAAGTGTCCTCCCCAAACTTGTTTCCACAAAGTTAGAATCACACTTTTGTCTAAAATATAATATGCTCTATGATTTACCTATTCCCATACCTGTAACTAATAGGCATATTCTAAATCACGTAAAGCAGCCTCTGAACAAAAGCCATGTCCAAATGATTTTGGGGGTCAAGTATTTGACACAAATGAGATTTTGGATGTAGTTTATCATTGTAGGAAAGGGCCAGTAATCACATTTACATGATCAGAATCAGAATCAGAATGGTGTTTATTGCCAGGTGTAAGAGGTATTCACTAGGAATTTTCTTTGGTTTTGTTGGTGCAAGTCAAACAGTATAATAACAAAAGAATAGATAAACGTTAGAATAAAATAAGAATAAAAATGTACAATTTACAAAATAAGTTATAAACAAAGATAAACATGATATAAACAGATAGTGCAAATATTGCCGGTGTGCCAACAATCAGAAAGTCTTCTGTCTTCTGATACAAAGGTGTTGCCTCAAAAACATTTTTGTTGTTTTGTTTTTTTAACTGATCAGGTGTTAGTTCAAACTTGTTAAACCGGCTTATCACACCCTAAATGTACCCGCTGCTTGTAAGGAACATTTTATATCTCGTTGTGTGAGCAAACAAAAGCTGTGATTTACAATCTGTCATCTGCAGTGTGGTCTCTTTTTGTTATTCCTGCAGGTTGAGGGCCATGGCTCGTGGGCAGCAGAAGATTCAGTCTCAGCAAAAGAATGCCAAGAAGGCAGCAGATAAGAAGAAAGGTCAGGCCGCTGACCAGAAGAATGCAGCGAAGGCCGCACTGGTCCACACCTGCCCCGTCTGCCGGGTGAGTACAACACCTGCAGCTGACTGCTGATCAGATTTAGCTATAGCTTGGAGGTGTTTTCCACAGAAGGATCTATTAGAGATCTGGTTTACTTTCTCTCTAGATAATGCGTGATACTACTTACTGTATTCTCCAAGGCCTCAATTACGTTTCATCAGGTGTTTAATGGGATTGTTTTGTATTTTAATTAAATACTACATCACGGTGTGCCACAGTTGGAAAACATCAAAATTAGCCTATGTTGAGACATTAAGTATATTTTGTCAAGCAGTTTGAGATGTGCTAAAATTATCACAATATATATG
>CAKAOH010038880.1:3364-49936 GCA_916701665.1 Sebastiscus tertius
ATTTTACAGTATATTGTGTCATTTATAATCAGCATTTTAGTAACATGACTCATGCTTAGAACAAATCTAAACTAGTTTAGGAATCGTTTGATCTGTGTTATATGTGGGAGTGTCAGGGTGACTTTGAGAAGCGTTGATTTTCTAACATGTATAATATGCTTATAAATAAATCTCTGATTTTACTTTACCCAGATTTTAAGAATTATTCTGAGCAGCAGTGTGATCACTGAGCAGTAGGATGACCTCTAAATGTGTTTTTTAATGTCTCTTGGAGCTATGCTGACATGAAAAACATGGCTATATGAAATCTTTGAAAAAGATGCCTGCATTTCTAAATCATACTTTCTTCTCACTTCAGTGTTTTCATAGATAATGGAGCCAATGAACTGCAGACTGTAGACATTCAGTCCCAGCCTGTTGTCCCACTGTCTCCCTCTATTTGTGTTCCTCCCACACTGAGAGATGGTGAGAGTTACCATGTCTTCATCAGCTACAGCAGCACTGACTACCAGTGGACCCACTCCCTCATCAACCAGCTGGAGTCCTGCGGCCTGCAGGTCTGCTACCACGAGCGTGACTTCACTCCCGGCCGCACCGTGTTGGAGAACATGTCCGACTGCATCCAGGAGAGCCAGAAGGTCCTGCTGGTTCTCAGCCCAGAGTTTGTGAGGAGCCGCTGGTGTCTCCTGGAGGCCAACATGTCTTTGTTCAGAGACTGCCTGGAGAGGAAACCCATCGTCCCAGTGCTGCTGGAGCCAGGAGTCTCTGTTCCTCTCCACCTCTGCCACCTCACCTACCTGGAGGCCAACGACCCCGAATTTAAGAATAAGCTGCTCAAGGTGCTCTGCACCGCCAACCAGGAGCTGCAAGGGTCCACTGTGGTGCCCTACCAGCCTCCCTCTATCTACAACGGGAAGGCCCTGCAGCCTCTGATTGCTGTCAATGATGAGGGACTCCATACATGGGATTGTGGTCAGTTCAGTGACATGGAGGTTCCAGACCAACTGCGCCTGATCATTGAAGACCACGAGAAGTACAGACAGGCTGTGAGGATGATCAACAGTGTCTCACAAAATAAAGTGCGGTGGCGCCCACTCTGGGTTAGGCTACTGATCTATCTTTTAGGTTTAGCACTTGTTTTATTCTTGGCATTCTTTTCCACAGGTCTAACAGCTAATTTTATTAATACCCACCGTGAATCCCCACCGGACAACCCATACCAGATTGCAGCATGGGTGTTCACTATTTCTGGTTTCTACAGTGTTCCATTGGGGTTCTTAATTCACATTATTCTCTGGAAGAAGGATGATGAGAAGTACATATTGAGGGAAATGCAGAAAGCTGTAGGCCAGGCAAACACAATCCTCTGTGAGGAGAAGGTGTTAATGGGCTGTCGCCGGTCCAATTCAAAACAAATCTATCTGGTGTATGTTTCTCTGGACGCTTGCAAACATGTGTTTGCAGAGACATTTTCTGAGCAGGTTTGTGCTGAGGACATGTTTCAAAGAGCTCTGCTCTACTTCTCATCAGGTTACGCCTGCTGCCTTGCTAAAAAACACTTCCCCTTTCCCCAGCCCAGCTCCACTGGCCACCTGGAGGGAGGGGTGTGTTTCTGCCAGTATGTCTCCCAGCAGCTGAGCACAGATCAATGGGCATAGCAGTAACAGTACAGACCTGGAATGGACCTGCAATTTACCAGTAACTCAGTGCTAGCAGTGATTCATTTTTCTGAGGCTTTTTTTCATAATGACACAATTTCATAAAGATTCCTGAGCAATTCATTCTGTGTTTATGGTATATAATTTTCCAAATGTTTTCTCCACATGAAGTAGAGTCACAATACAGATAGGACGAAAGCTTAATTTACATTTTACCATTTCATACAATTATACTTTAACAACTTTATGTTTGATCATTTTCATACTGTTTCAATTGTTAATTACTTCAATAAAATGTATTGCATCACAGGCACAGTGTTTGTTTCCTTATGCAATTCATTTAACTGGTGAGGGGAGAAAAATGAGTAGAGTGCCAGGGTGCACCCTGGGTAATCTGCTCAAGAATTAAACACATTTCTCCTGATCTAGAAGAGATAAAGCTAGAGTTAAACCCATTCATAATAAGGGTACAAAACATAAACTTAAGTCATGCTTAACTGTTGCATGACTCATAAATGCAGGATGTATCATAAATTCCTGTTGCTCACCATTAATAAATAATCAAGTCACTATGAAAATGTGATTAGTTAACACTTAAAGGGACAGGGAAGGGAAGAGAAGTTTGTAAGAATCAGAAATGTCTTGTTAACAGCGACTCCTGTGGCCATTAAATCAACGAAAGTCAGCGTCCTGTTGCTCGCGCTCGCTCTATATAGACATGAACGAGCATCGCCCAAAACAGTGAGGTGACACACGTCACGAGCAACAGGACGCTGACTTTTGTTGACTTAACAGCCACAGGTATCGCAGTCAACAAGCATTTCTGATTCTTACAAACAGTCCCTTTAATGCTCTGGATATCATATAAAGCACCTTTAATTTCAGACTCATGCATTTGATCAGCCTCTCTGAAAGCAGACTATTCTCAAAGAAATATGAGAATATGTACAGTTTTGAATGAGAACAAGCTATTAAAATTAAAATAATAAAATAAAAATGGGCGTCAGATGCAAACATTTACATGTTGCTGCATGACCCAATGACAATAAGTCTTTCTGTCACATTTAAAAGCTAGAAGCACGGAAGAGAATGGTGCACTAAAAACCAAAACCACACCACAATAGACAAATTAGGAGAGATTGAACAGACATGTTTAAACTGAACAGAAGCACCCATTGTAAAATCCATATGTACAATGAGTGTAAATAACACATGAAGTGTGTTCATGGTTTGAACTACAAAGCCAGTTCACTTGTCTATCAGGGATTTTAACAGTAACCATTAAGAGAATTGTGAAAAACTGATTTTTGATACCAAATGATATTAAATTTTAATAACGTTATTAACACAGTTGCCTTTGGGTTCGCTTTCAGCAAGCAAGAATGGAGAGTCCTCATTAAATCCTGTGTTTTTCACACTGTGGCAGAGGCATCATAAATCAAACTAGTTATATAATGTTTTAATATAAGTCAGGTCTGGGGGCTTAAGGCAGCCTGAGGTACAAGATTCTCTTATCTGTTGCTCTTCTGACAACATTTTGTTGACCTTTCCCCACTGATGCCACCTTATCAGAAACAAAGACTCGTTTGAGACGTGAGCACCACCATGTACCACAGAAGAAGGATCAATATTTGCTGTCCTTTACGACGTTGCAGCGACGAGGATTCAGGATATGAAACGGAGACACGACACCGTTGCCTGAGGGGTCTGTAGCAACAGCACCGCTGGGGAATATCAAGCAGACCGAGATTGCATGTCAGCGGGGTGATGCCTGGGTCACACTGAACACATCCAGTTCTCACTGTGCCTGATGAGAGGTGGAAATGTCCTCTTACTGCACTGCTGCGGTTCAATTAAAACTGAATTAGGATGGATTAAGCGTACATGTCTCAGGTTAAAAATAAATAAAAAGTGCCTCGCTGCCATATAATCATGTTGTGTGAACGCATGTTGAAAGTGCAGTGTGGCGGCATAATTGCTCACAGAAGCGGCGATCGTGACGAGAACAATCTCTCTAATCCTCAGCAATGACTTGCATGTTGATTTAAATCAGTCATCTCAGCTCCTGTTACATCTATTGAAGCTTAATTTTCTTCTTCACATTACTGTAAGTGTGCGTCCACGTGCATGTACAGGTGTGCTTATTCCGACATGAAGTTATGTCACTGTATTCAAATCTCAGCCACTTAAATGCCTCTGTGCTCAAGTGCAATAAGCCCTGGGCGCTGAAAATTGTATTTTTACAGATTAGCTCTCCAAACGGCCTCATACAAGCTGTTACACTATGGCATGCTTTAAATTTAAAGTTAATTAAAACATTCCTTTGAGAGTTGAAAGAAAAACAGCAGATGGAAAATGACTTTCTGAAGTAATGAAATGATTGACAAGCAGATTACGTGGTTTGTTATTTTGTTGATTTTCTTTTTAGTATCAAATATTCACTTGATGTGGACGAGAAAGGTGGCTAGTAAGCGTTTGCAGTTCCCTCCTTCATAGAGCACAGTGGCTGTGGTCATCTTTAATACTTAAAGGGGACATATCATGAAAAAAAATCACTTTTTAAGTGCTTGCGCACATAGATTTGGGTATCTGTAGTGCCTACCTGTGAAATAAGACAACCCAGTGGGCTGCCTAGATCAGAAAATATGTGATTCAACAAGCCATTCAGATTTGGCCTGTGTCACATGCAGGCTCATTAGAGATTGAGAGCTACCTTTGCTAAGGTGAATGCTAAGGCGTTGAAGCAAATTTTCGTAATGGCCAAACGGCGGTACTACAACTTCCGTGTCCATCACATGACGCCATTGGATCCAAAAATACTTTTTTCCATAGACTTACTTTGAGAAAGAGACGTCTGGGTAAATCAACTTCCCAGTACAAACACTTGAATACACTTATTCAAATTATCAGGTCTTAAAAGTTGGAAAATGCACTAATAACTGAATCCAGAGTTATTTTCTTCCCTCGGTTCATGTGAATGAGCCCCAGACCACAGCTGGGTCGAGGTCTGGAGGCTGGAGCAGGAAGAGTTGACACTGTTTTGCAAGACAGGCTTTATTAGATATAACTTTGCGGTTTTGATGCTTCCGTGTGGTTTGTGTTGGAACAGTGTAGCTACACGCAAGTGCGCATGGGACTCCGGCCCGATTTATAAGTGTAAGAAGTTACAAACAGTCCCTTTTAAAGCATGTTAACATGTTCTAGTAAAAAGCCAAAATACAAATGTAAATGAGCATGATGTGTCCCCTTTAAAGTGGTGAATCCCGAAGAATTCAGTCCTGATTAATCTGGCGACACCCTGTTTACTGGTGGTAACAGCAAATGTGGTTTAATACTTCATGTCGCAGAATGCTGGGGCAGGAAAACAAACCATTGCTGTTGTAATACAGAAGTCAGGAAATAATTGTCCTTTTTTTTGCATCATTCTATGAACAACTTGTGATCTGATTTCATGCCGCTCACGGAATGAGTCCTCAAAAAGCAAAAGCGAAGTAGTTGGTTACCTCGCTGTGCAGCCTGTCGCCTGCAGCTCTTCATTCAACAGCTCACTGTGTCTGCTACTTCATGTTCCATTACTCCTTGCAATATATTTCAAACTGATCCGCTGTCAAAAAAAGCCAAAAATGAACGTTGTGAATGACAGCAGTCAGAGTCAAGCTCACTGACAAACACGTTGCATTCCCTGTGACTACTTCGTAATAACAGTCAACTCGTGTTCGTGACATAACAAGACATTTATCGAAATGAAAACCTTTGAGATAATTACTTTAAAGTAATACATTATCCAATTGCGTTTAAAAAGAAATGATGTGCACCTCCTGTAGCTGAAAGTCTAAAAGTCATCAGTTTCCTCTCTCAAAGAGAACAGGAGCTGTGATCAACTTGAAGTCATTTCATCCACCGCCCTTCCAGTTGCGGATGAATCACTGGCTTGCCCTTTACAAAGGCACTTAAATCCCATTTCCTATAGAGCTGCCCTGGCTGGCTGTAGAGGAGTTTGGTTGCCACACTCTGATCCAGTGAAGCATAATGCCAACTGGGTGCTGTCTCAAATATAACTCTCCTTGGAAATACAAAGTAGTCGTAGCGTTTTACTAAATTAAATTGCTCCTGACGAGAAGATATGCTACTCGTATTCAATAGATTCAGAGGAAAAATAACTTTCAAAGTGTCTTTGGGAATTCCCAGTCACCCAGATCATGTGACCAGTAGGAAGCCAAAAGCAACTGAACTTTATGAGTTTTAGAAATTATGAAACTTCTCAGATGAGTGGCGGATGACTGAGTGTAAAAAATGAGGGAGGAAGTCACTGTTCCCAGCCAAGAAATGGTTGGACACACCACCTCCTGTAACACCACGCAGAAAAACTCCAATATCCAAGTGCAAGTGAATGCAGCAAGAGATCCTCAGAGATCTTTCCTCATCTCATAACAGTATAATGCCAAGAAGTTACAATATGACGAGCCGATCAACATTTTACAGTCTACTACTGGGTTCATACAGTCTAAATTTACAGTCAACAGTTATTTAAAATAGCCAACTAACAACAGGGCAAGACTAAATGCAAAATTCAATCAAACTGAGAGCCGGTCAAAATAACACTGTGTGGCGTCGGCTTATAGTTACGTTATAGATTTCTTAGCTTAGTTTTAGCAAAACCACAGTAGCAAGAAAACAGCCACATATAAACCCCATTTGGAATGTTTTTCAGCACAGTTTGTGTTGTCATTAGTTGGATTAAAGATACGTTTCGCTAAATAGCCAACGCTAGATGTCAACACATTCTCACTCCCAACTCTTCAAATACTAACGCTTGGTCAGCGGTCCCTACGCTCCAAACTATGACGCTCTAGCTTCCCCTCCAGTGTCAGTTTTGGACGTGTCAAGGACAGCGTGTCAGTTTCTGCTCATTACATGCATACGTGCCTTTTCAAAATAAGCTTCCAACATAGGTTTACTTACATTTTTAGGTTTACTTGGTTAGGTTTAGGAAAAGATTACAGTTTGGGTTAAAATAAGAACAACTAACATACAAATCAACGTCGACTTGGTTTCACACGGGACCTGAACAGCGGTCTTCTGGGTGAAAATATGCGTTTGTTTGACCCAACCATCCGCTGCCTAAGCGGATTTTCTCGCTCTTTATACTCCATCAGTTGCATCAGGTGCATCTCATACAGATTCTAAATGCTGCGTCGGTATCAGACCCAGAGGGGCCACTGATTGAGCGTCGGTATTTGACGGGTTGAGAACGAGACGTTATGGCTATAGATTACCTAAAAGTCTAAAAGAAATGTTGCAAGTTTAGCATCAGACCACCTCCTTACTCGTCAAGATCTGTCTACGGCGATGGAACGTTTACTCTTGTTTTGCTTCTTTTTACATCACTTCTTTTCTTTGCTACCAAACATGGCTCTCGCCAGGGGCGGGTGGTTGGGATGGTGATAAAGTTCGCTTGCGAAGGGCTTCAACCATCTTTGGGTTTACTGTGCCACTACTCAGGAGCTGTTCCTTTAATGTGATGACAAGCCCTCGGGGGAGCTGTACTTCTTCGTCCTCTCATGTTGGACTGCAGGCAGACTGGGCGCTACAGTGGCTCACTATCGCCTTTCGAGGTACAAGTGGTATTACAAGACAGGTCGGGCCGGTGCTATCTGGTAGCATTCAAAACTGTTACTAATTAACATTCTGTTTGAACATTTTAAATTAAAATTCTGGCCATATCTTACAGATTGCACCTTTAAGCCAAAGGTGGAAATATTTATGAGCCTCTGCCATGATTCAAAAGCCTCTCAATATGAATATTCCTCAAGAACACTTCTCTGACAGTAAAGCAGTCAAATAAACATTGTATGTTTTATTCAAATCAATGCATCCGACTGAAGAAATACAGGTGAGGTGCCACACTTCACCACAGCGTGCTTATTTCTGCCTCCGAGTCCTCGCCACATTGTCTGGAATGTCAAGACAAACGTGATAAGTGGCCTCCTGAGGAAACACGTCCTGTCAGCTGAGACAAGAATAAGAGGCGCTCCGTTTGAGCTCTGTTGTGTGGCGCTGCCTGTGTCGACACGATAGGCAAAGGGGGAGATTAGTGCCAACTGAGGTGGCTGTTGAACTTGAATTAGAATGTTGCATGCTCGTATTGAACCACTGAATAAATAATAATAATAATGCATTAGTTGAATAAATTTGCCTGAGTTGTAAGTAACATTTTCCATTGCTGAATCAATGACCATGATATTACCTGGGTGTAAAGAGACCACTGAGGGTAGGTGTATTGACAATGTGCATGCTTTGTAGGCTTAAATGTATCCATAACATGCCTATATCTGCATTACATAAATCTTCATTATCATATATAACATGCACTGTGACACGGGTCAATAATCGGAGGTTAAACCAACACCATATATCAAACCTCTGATACTAAGCAGAGGTTAAGCAAATATAAACTGACTGGGCAAACCCAACCCAACCCCGCTTTAAAATATAAATCTCTTATCAGCAGACAACCTTGTGACATCGCCTGCAAGACCCTGAAAGAAAACCCCGATGTAAAAGAGAAAGAGGACAGCAGCCCAGACTCCGGTCCCGACCCTTATTCAGTTAACACTTGGCTGCAGGTCCGTGCAGTGACAGATCTGTTCCACACTGGCAGTGACCTAACGCAACCACTCACTCTGTAATGTTCAGTTAGTGGTGACTTTAATCTGAAAGAATGGACACCTTTTAGCACTTGCCAGCTATCGACATTGCGCGTGCCAGACACGCAAGCCAGAATAAGAACATGAATTCCGGCTCCAGCTCAGTTGGCGCAAAAAAACATGAAAGTATTCTGCATGTTTGATGTGTAAAGTATGAGGAGATAAAACACATAAAAAAGGACAAAACTGAACTGGTTGTAAATTAGTTGGAGTTTAGAGGATGGTAGGACACGCAGGTGGGACCAAGTCATTGTTTTGCAAGTCACAAGTAGGTCTCAAGTCTTTGCACTCAAGTCCCAAGTCAAGACTGACAAGTCCAGAGTAAAGTCCCAAATCAAGTCCGACAAGTCCCCAGTCAAGAATGAAAAGTCCCAAGGCAAGTCCTAAGTCAAGACTGAAAAGTCCCAAGTCAAGTTCCAAGTCAAGACTAACAAGTCCCAAGTCAAGACAGACAAGTCCCTAGTCAAGTCTCAAGACAAGACTGACAAGTCCAGAGTCCTAAACGTTGAGTTTTGAGTCAAGTCCCAAGTCAAGACTGACAAGTCCCAATTCAAGTCGCAAGTCAAGACTGACAAGTCCCAAGGCAAGACTGACAAGTCCCAATTCAAGTCGCAAGTCAAGACTGACAAGTCCCAAGTCAAGTCCCAAGTCCAAACTGACAAGTCCCAAGTCAAGACTGACAGGTCCCAAGTCAAGTTCCAAGTCGAGACTAACAAGTCCCAAGTCAAGATAGACAAGTCCCTAGTCAAGTCCCCAGTCAAGTCCATAGTCAAGTCCATAGTCAAGTCCCAAGTCCTAAACTTTGAGTTTCGGGTCAAGTCCCAAGTCAAGACTGACAAGTCCCAAGTAAAGACTGACAAGTCCAGGGTAAAGTCCCAAGTCAATACTGAAAAGTCCCAAGTCCCAAGTCAAGTCCTAAACTTTGAGTTTCCAGTCAAGTCCCATGTCAAGACTGAAAGTCCCAAGTCAAGTCATCAGATTATATTAAAAAACATGCATGATAACGAGATGAAAACATCACTTCTCTGACTTCTTGCTCAAATTCAAGTACTTGTAATCTATTTAATTTACCATTATTCCACTTAAGGATAAAAACAACATGTGTAACTTAAAGGCCTCTGTGGATTTAACGTACTGTCTTATCATGTGAGCTTCCTTAATGCAGCGTTTAGATTTCATTTTATAGATGCTGAGAAGAAGAGGCCCACCATTTGCGGCTCTTAAACCCCTCACAGACAGGTTTTGTGTAAGTTGTGCACAGATTCAGTCAGTATATCTGTCACAATGAGAAAGCAAAGAATCTTAAAAATTCCGTTTGAAGGCCTTAGCTGTCACATAGATTCATCAGCAGCACCTAATAGCCGTCCAAAATAAGAATCTCAGGTTGTAAAGCTGGTATTTCAGAGGATATGGGTCTGTTTAATGTTCCCTCAGAGAAGGGTCTTATGAGGGCTGATTCACAGAGATGGAAACGTCTGCCACTGGAAAACAAAAGCAGGAAGAACAACAGCCACAAGGACAGAAGGTCAGAGAAAAAAAGATTCCGTGGAATAATCATCCATTCTTTAAAATGTACACATAGTAATCAAAAACTCATTAGAGATTTTGCTATCATTTTGGCTCTGTGAGCTCTCCCACAACATCAAGTCCTTGCACGGTCCCACAGAACAGACAGCCTGGCATAACATGCATCTCATCAGCTTTTCATTATTGTTTTTGTTTTTTGGAAAACCTGACAGGCATGCAGTGTCAAGAGGCTAAATGGTCGTCATGGCTCACAAGCCACATTCTGCAGGAATCGTTTTGGTAAAGATTAGAGTCCAACTCCGTGTGGTTAGACAGAGTGAAAGGGAAATTTTTCAAACTCCCCTGGCACTCACTGCAATGCCTACTGATCCAGCAGCACGCCGAGCTGCTGCAGATCTGAATGGCAGACACTACAAAGGAACATCTTGATCAGTGATCCCACATATCCCTCTTTGTGATAGCCAAGTCCTGTAGCGTGGCACAAAGCAATAGTGGTAAAGCCGCTGGGCTGAGGTACTGCCGTGCCAGCTCGAGAGGGCTCAGGAATTTTGTGTGGTTACCAGAAAAAGAAATCACCCATCTTCATCTTGACTCAGCGTGCTAAAATGTGCCTCCTATTTCGCAGTCAAAATTCAATCTACTCTTAAACGGTTCAACACTGTGCCACTGGAAAACTAGAACGGCACTTCGCAGACCTTCGCCAAGCTGCCCTAGTACGATTGACCCCCCCTCTCCGTGCAGCTTGCGCCATCACCCACGTGTATTAGTGTTTATGTTGAGATCAGCTGTGTGTAGCGGAGCATCGTAAAACACTTCATTCAAACTGGACAGAAACAAAATAAAACTCACCTAAACTTGGTGATTGTTCTTTTCAACAATCACCAAGTGTGCTTCGGTCGAACTCAACTGAAATTTCACTGAATGTAATGTGAAAAAACGGACAACGGACAACGGACAAACCAACAAACAAACCAACGCCAGTGAAAACATGACCTCCTTCCTAGGCCTTCGGCCTTGGTGGAGGTAATAATTGTAGACACTTCATGTTGGCGAAATGAGAAAAGTGATGTACAAACAGAAACAATGTTGATTCATCAGCTGGCAAGTCAGTGTCTTCCGAAAAGAAGGATACGAAAGTTGAAGTGCGTTTGTGGGTTTTTTTTTTTGCTCACCCATCAGATTTAATGTAACACATTTTGGATCATTTTGAACTCTTGCTTCAGAGAGATACCAACCCGAGTTATTCACAAATTAATGCTGACATATTTAAAGGTGCTACTGATTGAACATTCAGCCACTAGATGTTGCATTCTCCCTCCCCCGTTCCATTGCATTTACTGTACTTCACAACAAGTCGTTGCCAGGCACTTACCGTCAATCTCAGCCATTTATCGTTTTTTTTCCACGCCAACTGACGACCCAGAGATACCACGAAGATACCAACATCGTTTTACTATTGGCTCACAAGCATAATAGTTTTTTTCAGGAAAAGCCATACTTTTATTCTGCACCTTTCTACATTAAAACGTTATCAATAAGACCTTTACGTTTAGTTTAGATTAGCTGCCTTTAACTGTTATTGTTATTTACATTAAATTAACCTTTATTAATATTTACTTTAAATAATAAAACCAAAAAAGGTGGAGTCAATTTGTAAGTTTAATCCAAAAATAAACAACCATGTGCACATGTGTAGTTGTTATTAGGTCCATCACTTTGATCTTAGCTGAAATATCTCAACAACTATTGGATGGATTGCCAACAAATCTTGTCCAGATATTCATGTCCCCCTCGGGATGAATTGTAAAAACCTTTGCCCAATTGTTAATAATCACGGCTGTGCCTCAGTGCAGCCTCACGGAGCTGCTAGCGTGACTGTAGACTTGTTATCCCATAGCTAATTCCTCTTGTAGAAGATGAGGGGGTTGCGAATACTTAGCAGTTTCCTCTGTGAACCGGATCTCTGGGTCATCCTTGACGGAAAGCAGAGTCATCGGGGGCACAGCAGCTGCTTTTCCATTCACTATGACCAGCCAGGGTCCAGTTAACCTGTTTACAGTTTCACACAAATCACCGTTCTGCTTTGTTTCCTGTATTGTAAAGTGTGCCTGCGCATTAATCAGTAGATGTTTACAGGCAGAAGAAAAGTGATGCTGTGCTACCATGATTGGTTGGGAACATTATAGGCTGAAGAGTGTCCAGGACACAATTCAATCCCTGGAAAAAAACAATGCAGAAAGGCCAGTCAGGGACGTTCAAAAACTCAAATTCTAAATTTAAAATGTGGTCAACAGCTGAGCCAGCGAATTAAAATAACTCATCATCAAGCAACAGAGCCACCAAAGGCCCACTGGGTGCTTTTCCAGTCAGTCAACGCTCTGCTGAAATATGACTGTCTCACATGTTCAACAGATGTACAAGGAGCAAATGGGACTAACTTCCTGATTCTTGATTGTTTTTCTTTTGCCTTGAAAGGGGAAAGACCAGACTGTAGAAAAACATAAACACGGGGTCTGTGTCGACACCATATGTTTCTAAAAGTGAGAATTTTGAAACGGTTTGCCATCATCCCAAAACTCCAAATTTAGGCTTTAAGTTGCTCAATCCGAAATTCAAAGCACATCTATTGCCTCCACATAGCTCTCAACATGGCGACGGCTGAGCCGGCGGCTCACAGCTCACGGTGCTAACAACGCTAACCGCAGACTGTGTATAAGAAGTGGACATCGTCACCGTGACGTCACCCATTGGTTTGTGGACTGCCGTTTTGTAGTCTCGAGTTTGGCATTTTGGTCGTCGCCATCTTGGTTATTTGCAACCAGAAGTGACACAAGAGGGTGGAGCTAAGTACGACCGAACGCTGAATAAGACATTTTTAAATTACCAAAAAGGTTATAATTAACATTCATGAACTGAAAACACACTGTGATCTTCCGACTCTAAATGGGACCATAATTTACTAAATGATTACAACACACACAGACGGAGAGTGACTTCATTCTCTGTTCAGGTAGACATTACTCCTCTATATCTTCACATAGCAAGTAGTTGTTTGATGCTCTATTTATACTCTGGATATCGTATAGAGAACCTTTAAAGAGAGGAGCCTGGATGGAGTTCAGGTGGGATGAGAAAAACAGAGATCTCCATGGCTGAGAATTACAGGATGACACACCTGTCAACTAAGCAAATGCCCCTGAAGATACATTCATTTGTGCCTTACTGACTAAAGGAACGTTTTAACATTTTGGGAAATACAATTTTCCCTTTCTTGCAGAGAGTTTATGATGTTTTTATGATGCTCAAGCTTTATGTTATATTATGTGCAGTCATAAATGGTTGTTCTCTTGAAATTCTGCTCTTCGTGCAAAGCTAATTCCCCAAGAGGCAATAAAGGTTTCATTCATTCATTAATTCAAGATTGACCTCTATGGTAAAATACAAGGCTACAGCCAATTGTCAAATAGCTAATCCTTTAATTTCTTCTTAATAAAAACAACCCACCAAATTGCACAATATAGAGAACTGAAATGAGCTCCGTACTGAGACTTCTTCAGGAGAGAAGTTGGGGGTTTTCCTGTTCCTGATTTCCTGTTTCTTGGGCTGAGTACCTAGAAATAATTAAAGGAACTGCTTTTTTTTGTAGCTTTTAGCTGTGGTGGTTTATGGTCTTCCTCCTTTTGAGCTTGAATTCACTTCTTTAACGTCACTTTGGACAAAAGTGCACCAAATAAATGTAATGTAATGTAAAGATTTACATTGGTTGTTTGACCTGGTTGTCAGTAAAGACAGTTAAACTGATTGAAAGGACTGAACCTTTCTACAGTATGTGACTGTTTCAGCCTGGTATTCACAATTTATGTCCACTGCCAACATCGGCTGAGTATGGGTGTGTTAGTCCATCTGACTTTCATGCATTAATCTTCACCTTTTTTTATCAACTGTAAGCGCATTCTTACATTACTGAGGGACTACAACTTCATGTAAGACTCCAGCTTTTTGAAAACACCCTTCAATGTATCCAAAACTTGGATTGGTTCCATATGAGCTAAACCTCATGTATATATAAACACTCACATTATGCACTGTGGGAATAAACAAACTGGTACGCAAAACCAGTCAAATATTTACCTCAGCCAGCATGGATGGCATGCAGTGGACAACACAGCGAGTCAATCACACGCAATAAGAGCGAGAAGGAAAGAGAAGGAGGACTGTAATTGGGTAAAAGGCCAAGCTAGAGTGCCCTTGCGTGCCATTATCAGCAAGGTGGCCCCTAACTCGGACACGTCTATTTCTGTTTGCTCTTCAACTCTCTCGACAGGGAAGGATAAGTCACCGACACCTCTGTAACATGCAAATGAAATTAAGGAGGAATTTATAGTATGTACAATAAGGAGGTTCATTTATTTGTTCAATTTCTTTTTAAGTGATTCCGGATTAGTTAAATTGCTTCAAGGTTTTGTTGTGTTTCTTTCTCACTATTTTTGCAAACGTATAGATGTACGTGCTCATTAAAATACACCGATTTATTTCAGCTCCTGGATTTTGAAATTTGTCAAAGCCCCAGTAATTGAGTAACCTCAAAAGTGACATACAGGAAACTAATCATCAATCCCCTGCGGGGTTGTTGCTCTTTTCTTTTGTCCTGGCCTGTTCCCATATTCTCATGGTTCCCCTCTGAGCTGCTGCTGCAGTCTTAAAGCCACGATATTATGCAAGGCATTAAGCGTGCAATGAGTACGCCTTTCTTGATTTCCGCGTGTCATTTGTACGCCATGTATCCTGTATTTGACTGCAATGTATATAAATACTACAGTAAGAGTTAATGGTGTAGTATAAAAAGCGAGAAACACCGTTTATGGCGGGTGGGTGGGGAGGTGGTGAGGTGGATGAGTCCAAATAACACCAGACTTTTAACCAGGAGACCGGTGTTCGAGGCGGGGGTTTTGTTTAGTAAAATACCTTAGTGACGTCAATGTTTGTGATGTGTTTTCCGTAGTTGATGTGTTACATTACTAATGTACTACACGTAAGAGGCGTACAAATGACACGTGTAAAGGCTAAAATGCATACTCGTGACACGCAGGATGTCCGTGTAATGTTGTGCTATTTATACGACTTCCTGTGAGACCGGGTTGCTTAAAGAGGACATGAAACATGCATGTTTTGGCCCTGGTAGTGCCCAAATATATTAGAAAAATCACCAGATATCATCAGATATTGTTCCAAAAAATGATTGTGCCTTCCGTTGGTTGGTGATGGCTACGATATTAAATGCAGCGACAGTACATGTTAATCCCACTGTTACAGTAACATCATATAAGACGCAACGAGAGAAATGTTCAAAAGAAGAAATCCCAAAACAGGAGGGGGATCTCAGGAAAAGCTTAAAGACGCTAGAGAAATGGTGCTGAGGATATACAGCGGCCAGTCAACTCTGTTTTGGGGGATAAACTGTGGAGCAGAGTACACGGGGACCACGGCGGTGCGATGACCGGCTGCCACGCCCACACCACCCGATGCTGCCGCTGACAGCAGCCCACCGAGTCCGTGGTGTCCGCCTGCTTAGGTTTGGGAGTATAACCTTCAGAGACACCTTCAGAGACGCAAGTAACATTCGGGTAATAATGTCTCTAGTGATTGTTTTGATGACATCAGTCAAAAGAAGAAACAAGTTTTACTTTGTGGCGGTAACAAACGCTGTAACATGGGCTTCAGAATAAAGAGGTGCTTTCAGTGTCTTTGAACGGTCTGAATGAGACAGCAGAGGAGGAGAGACAAGTGATCAGAGACGGGAGAGGACGGGAGATGGAGACAGAGTCCGCTGCAGCTGGACTCAGTGTATCGGAGAGCTCTTTCTCTTCAGTGCCATTAGCCATCGCTGCAGCACTGATCTCCGTTTCAGCTGCAGTTTATGAAAATGGATGGTTTTGTCATGTGGTTTAAACATTGTAAAACCCATCCCGTGTCTCCTCCGGTCTTCGTCTTTCACCGTCTCTGCGGTTGTATCTGTGTAACTCAGCCGAGCCAACCAGTCTCGTGACGTCACAGGCTGGAGTACTGCAACATGGCGACAGTCTTACTACAAAGGGGATTGTTTTTTTTCTTCTTTTAAATGCTTATATTTGTCATGTTTGTTATATGATTGTTTATTAGAGTGGAAATCCATTTAGTAAATCAGCTTAACTTAGTTGACTTGGCTTCATTTCCACTTTAAAGCAGGAAGCTACTGTGCGTCTCCAGAGAGAGAGACGGGACTCAGTGCTCTCCGTTTAGCCACCAGCTGAACATTTAGATTGAAGATGAAATTCACTTAAATGGCAACATCTGTTATTCCTTTGGAGGACAGATAAAATAATGGGGAACTGGTATTGTTATTTAATTTAAATGTTCAAAATGTTATACAATTTCACTTCCTGCAGCTGCTGAATTAAAAGTGAATTGAAACCATCCCATTGGTGGCAGCATACACAATGCACACACACCAGCCTGTGTGGGTTGCATGGACCCATCAGGGATGTTTAGCGGTGCTCCATCTAAAATATAGTTTTGAGCATCAAACATACACCCATAGAGAGGACTAGAATCTTAAAGATAATCACACAAAAACATATTTATCTGATAAATCTACTCAACAGTCCAGTTGGCCAAATTAACGGACGGGATCGGGATGAGGCCTGGATGCTCCCCCCCATGAGGGCTGATGTTATTAGGCCACAGTGCGTGGATTCAAAGAAACAGCAGTGAGAACATTGCTGTGTAACTCTCCTGATAGATGACAAGTCGTGTCGATGCCTCCAAGTTTCCCATAAACTCTGATTGCAAGACGCACGCGGGAACCACCACATCTGCACAGAAAAATAACCCACACGTCCGCCCACCCTTTCCACTCAGATCATCTATCTTCATATAAATAACCCAGCTTCATTGGACTGTTTATATTGCAAGTTAACTTTCTCATCAGAAGACAAGCATGCCTATCCTCCTTCAAATGTCAAAAAATTACACCAGCGGGAACAACCTACGTGGGATCACATGTCTCTCACGTTTTGCTTTAAAGATCAAGGTTCTGTGTATTCCTCTTCGGATGACGCAACTATGTCTTTGTACGATGGATAACCTTTCAATCTTCAAACAGCCTTGTTTTTTTTTGACTGTGGTGGCGGTTTCAAAGCCTTTTTTCCAGGGAAATAATATAATGGTAGTTTTATTCACGCAGAGAACAACGTGGTCGTACCTCAAAACAGATGTCCGTAAAGATAAAAGCTCAAATGACTGTACCGTGCAGCTAAGCAGAAGAGAATATTCGGCTGCACTAATTGTGGCAGTGGTTCAAGGACAATATATCCGACTATTAATCACTTTAAAGTGCAGTCAATCTAGATTACTGATATCATTTTCTTGTAAGAGTAAATCAGATTAAGTACTTAAAATTGCCAAGGGGGCGATGCCCTCGTGAGCTACAGTATATCTGACATACGATAAACCTTTCAGAGAGATGGCTGTATGGTACGATAATATTTTCCAAGTGGTATTTAAATGGAAAATAAACACTTAGCTGTCACTGTTAAATGTTTTAACTGTTTTTCACTAAGTTTTTTGATTTGTTATTTTTACATTATATCCCAGATTTCCTTTTAGGACATCATGCCACTTTTCTTGTCAGTCTCTCGTGTTGAATGACAGGAATAGGAGCACTTTAGTGTTGATTTCCTACTAACTCTTCCGTCAACCTGATCTCATGGGAAGGCGTATAAATGACACAACATTTTAACGACATTTCGCATGTCATGATAACGCATTTTAGGCTTTTTGTATGTCATTTATACAGCATGTTGTTACCATGAAACGGTCACGGTTATGTTTACGCAACAAAACTACGATAACTGCCACAGTTCGGTTTAGGCCACAAAACCACTTAGTTTGTGTTGGTGTTTAGGAAAAACATCGTGGTTGGGCTTAAAATAAGTACGGAAATGAAGTGAAATACGTATATAAACAACATAGCATAAGTACGGAAAACACGTCACAAACATCACTAACGTAACTTCAAGATAACTCAACAACACTTTTGGACATGAACACCTGTCTCCTGGTTGAAAGTCCTGTATTTGTTGGACCCTCCCACCAACTATAAGTGGTCTCTCTTACTCTTTATTCTACGTCACTAGCTTTGAATGTAGCATGTTTACGCGGATGCATTTGCATTGCAGTAAGTACAGACTACATGGCATACACATGAGACGCCAAAAGTAACAAAGGCGTTGTTATTGCATGCAAAATTACTTACAAATTACCGTGTCATTCATACGCTATTTGGTGAGACCGGGCTGCTCCTGTCGTTTTTAGACTCAGCCTCTCCCACCTGCCCTGCAGTAACCTGTGTTCCCACCATTCCCCATCATCTGACGTCCCCCGCCCACCTGCATACCTGTTCCCACTTCCCCATCAGACTAGTAGCATATACACTGGCCCACTTCCATTAATTCCCTGTCAGATTATCTTTTGTGATTTTCCACACTGCCTGAGTATTGTTATGACCACCTGCCTGCCGTTTGGACACCTGCTTGCTACCCTGATCCCATATTGGATAAGTTTACCTTATCTACCCTGCCAGACTGTTCTGACTTTTGACGCTTTTTGCTTTAGAGTCGTGTTTTTGGCTTCAAACCTGTTTTTACTGAGTCTTAGCTTTACTACAACTTGGCATATAGATTCTCAAAATCTAAAGTCTACTGGAGTCTACTAGTCTACTGGAGGTGGTGGTGGTGTTGTTAGATCCCTCTCCAACATGTTGCTAATACTGTCTCCCATAGGTATGTACTGTAATTGTTTTGAGGTCTTAAAATGTCATAGCATAGGACTGATATCATTGTCATATATACTCGTGAAGTGAGCACCTGCGCTCCACATGGAACCATCTGCATTTGTTATATTTCTCTCAAAACACTTGAAGGACAGGTACAAAAGCACACCTCTATATATTTAACACAATAATTCACACCAGGTTAAAGTCTTTGGACAAATTGTAATTTTGTCGCCAGATGAAAAGTCAAAGTTATTACAATTCATGTTGGGGAGGGACATGAATGTCTGCATCAAATATACAGATTCAACCTATGGTTGTTGAGATATTTCACTCAAACCTCTCTCATGGTGGGTGTAAAGGAAATGTCCGGGGGTCACCGAAATCTGAGTGATTCATCCACTGGGGGCCATGAATGTCCATAAAAAATGTCACAACAATCTGTCCAATAGTTGTGGTGGAGCGACCACAGAATGTGTAGGAAGTGGACCTAGTATCGATGACGTCACCCATTGGTCTGGTGACTGGCATTTTGGCCATCGCAATCTTGGCATTTATCCGTGGCCCTGTTGGATTTTTGCAACCAGAAGCGACATGAGACATTTTTAGGTGACCAGAAAGGTTATAATTAACAGAAAACACATTGTGAAAGGGTTTAAGTTCTAAGACGGGACAACGCCGTAGTGACCTGTTAATCACAAGGTATCTGACTCTAAATGGGACCATAATTTACTAAATGAACATCATGCTGTATTGAAGAAGACTTGAAACTAGAGATTGAGACCATAAACTCATGTTTACAATGTTTACTGAGGTAATAAATCAGGTGAGAAGTAGGTTCATTTTCTCATAGACTTCTATACAATCAGACTTCTTTTAGCAACCAGAGGAGTCGCCCCTTGCTGGCTGTTAGTAAGAATGCAAGTTTAAGGCACTTCAGCATTGGCTTCACATTTCAGACCTTGTGTTGCCAACTGGGAGCGACAGATAGACAGACTCACTCTCATTTCCATAGAGTCACACTGCTAGCAAAGCAAAAAATATACCTCTTAATGGAGCTTTAAGTACAGTGTATTATATAGGACACAAAATTACATTGTGCCATTTGTCGTAATAATGACTTGCCGTCCACTTTACTGACTGAATCATCCATACGTTTAATGTTAAAGTCTCACTGTGAAGATGTAGATAAAAGAAGTATACAAAAATACCGTATAAGAATATTGTGCATTTTATATTAAAAAATATACTCACTATATACTTTAATCTATAAAGCAATGGATTGTACAAGAAGTCAAAAAGCAATGAAATGTGAAGAGACATCTTTTAATGTGATACTACTAATGGCCCGGGGATCTTGCATAAGACGGGATCACACCTCCATGTCCGTGTGAGAGCAGAACAGCCGGTCATTACACAGGACAAGTTGATCTGTCCGCTGAGGAAATGGTCCCAAACGTCTCCATGACTCATCGAGAATGCAGGACCCATTAGCTTCAGCCTGGCTATTTTATTTTAAACAAATTATCTAGGGCACCGTCTTATTTTCGGAGAAAGAAAAAACTCCCATGTTTTCATTTTTTGTGTGGATAAAGGAGTGACTTCATATCAAAGTAACAATATTACCATTCACAGTAATGTGATAAGACCTGTTCAAAGGTTCCCATTACACAGAGATAATGTCTGCTGTGTTGTTAGTTTAGAATCACATCTGAGTGGTTTCACAACAAAATGAAAGCCATATCTTGTTATGATAACAGAGTAAAATGAGTTTGCTTTTCAATACCTGAAGCGCAATTATCATAAAATCACTTGTACTAAATTGTGTTAAAGAATACATCACAGCTCTCTCAGGTCTGTGTGGAAAGTGGACAAAATCATCTAGCAGTATCTAACATCTATGAGGAGTTTGACGTCCAGCTTTTGTGCTTTTTATAACAAGATTTACATTTTTTCCTACACTGAAGTCACTGAATGAGAGTCCTGTGATAAATACCAGCTTTGTGAGGGGTCATAAAATGTAGTAACTGAAGTGTTGATTGAATTCTGTGTTCATATTTGAGGGTTTAGTTTTGGTGTGTTTCATAATTCTGTGTTTATTTATCCCTGTTGGTGATTGATGGTGGGTTTACAAAGCGCTGGAGAGACTAGCTCCTATTTGGACTCAGGGTCAACCAACAAAGGCACTTAGGTTAAAAGGATAGTTTGGGTGTTTTGACGTGGGGTTGTATGAGGTACTTATCCATAGTCAGTCTATTACCTGCAGTAGATGGCGGTCGGCACGCCCACAGTTGGGAGAAGAAGTACCGACACAGGAGATTAGCAATGTACTGCCGTGGACGGGGCCATCAGCAAAACATATTTTAGCCACCTAAAGAAATCAATATCCGTTCAAGCGTACGCTATATTTAGAATATTTTCCAATGGTGAACTGAACTGAAAGTGAAGCTTATCTATACTGTTTTTGTCAACTGAGTCTGGCTGCTTTGAAGAGAGTATAGATAAGTTTCACTTTCAGTTCACTTCCCCGTCGGAAAAGGGCTGTCAAAGATAAGGTGGTGAAAATACTCTAAATATAGCGTGCACTTAAAGCAGCAAATATGATTTAAAAAAAGTTATTTTTATAAAATGGTCACTATATCCTGACAGTAGTGAATGAGACGGGTAATCTGAAAAAAATCATGTGTCTTCTGTGTCTTCCGCAAGATTTCACAGACCAGAGGAAAACAACAAGTCAGAGCTGATCTGGAATCTGCCGTCCAGCTGCCACGCAACTCGCGAACTCCGATCAAACGGTCAAACTAGGCAGCGCTGATCAAATATGAATCAATATTCTGTTACTGTAATGCCTATTTCTCTCCTAAAATGATTTCAGAATCATCTTGTAGCGTACTGTTTAGCTGTAAAATGAGAAAGTTTGTGACCCGGCAGCCATGTTAAGATCTCTCGAGGAAATACCAAGCACCGCCCACCAGCTGGAGCACAGCCAATAGGAACGCTCTCTCAATGAAATGACCTGTGATTGGTCAAAGTCTCCCGTCACGGGTTAGATTTTTTAAAGCCTGAAAACAGAGCCGTGAGGAGGTGCAGAAGTCTAGTTATCTCTCAGAACACTTGAATTACAATATGCTGAAACGTTATTATGGAATTTTTGCCCAATGATGCCAAATTGTTACCTACTGAAGATTTACACTGATATCCATTTTTTTTAGGTGAGCCTTTTTTCAGGTGGCTAAAATACATTTGCTGCTGGCCCCGTCCACAGCAGTAAATGCAGTTAATACACTGACTATAGATAAGTACCTCATACAACCCCGCTTCAAAACACCCAAACTATCCCTTTAAGGTTAGGGAAAGATCTTGGTTTCAGTTAAATGTCATAGAGACACGTCGTGCCTCATGCTTCAAATCACTGTAGACTTTTTCAATGTCAAACCAAGACTTAGGGAAGTTAAAGATAAAAAATGTAGATTGTAGGGAACACAAATTAAATACAATGTCAGCAAAGATTTAGCTGATATGCTTTCATGACTTGTCAGATACGTTAATTAACAACATTTCCTCATTACGTTGATAAAGATCATAATCATGGTGTACATTATATTTGCAAATTAGTATATAACCTTAAAGTAATTTCTAGGAGACGGGGTTTGCTTTAGGCATGGTGGCATTGACGTGTTGAAACAGGAAAGGACCCTCCCCAAAGTGTTGCTACAAAGTTGAAAGCACACTAAAAAAATCATCACCTGTTGCAGCTTTAAAGGTGCTCTATACAGAATTCGGAGCATATCTACTGCCTCCGCACGGCTCTCAATATGTCGACGGTTGAGCCGGCGGCTCGCAGCCATGGATCTATAATAAGACCTGGATACTGTGCCGCTGCTCAGCCCAAACGTTTCCAGTGGCCACTCGCGGTATTGCAGCAGAAAATCCCCCCGTGGCCCAAAAAGCAATTTCTCTAAAGCCAGACTACCGTTGTAAAAAGAGATGTCTGTAAAATTGTTGACAGGACACCTCCAACTGCAAACAAGGTTGATTATGACTCTATTATGAATTATTATTCATTATTATTATGAAGTGGGCCGGCCCACATGCTTTGCGTGCATGTGAGCGTGCCCCACTGGCTGGCTCACAGCTGTCGCTCTGCACTACGCTAATATGGTGGTTACCACGCTTTTCACGGTAGCGCTGTTAGCACCGTTGGCTACAAGACGCCGGCTCACCCGTCGCCATGTTGAAAGCCGTGCAAAGGCAACAGAAATGCTCCCAATCTTGCAATTAGCGCTTTTAAGATTCACCATGACTGCAACTAAAGGGCCTAAACTCGACCAAAACTACGTAGACAGAGGCGTCCACACGCTGTTTACCTCCTCCTGTTGCCTTTTACATCGCAGATATAACTAACTGGCTTTCCTTTTTGCATGATCCGCCTGTAAAGCCTTTTTAAATGCTTAACTGTTCTTTGCAGTGTTGCATTGTAGTATAAATATTTTTTCATAAAAAAGTTTGTAAATCTATGTGTAGGCCACTGTGGTCTTTCAAATTCAAACACAGAGGCCAGTAAAGTGGCTTCAAACAAATGCAGCTGCACTGAAGTTTTCAGTATATCATCCACGTAGATCCAGGTTGCATAACCACCGTGTACTCGGCGCGGATTTTCACGATTATAAACCTAAATGTCGTGTTTACTGAAGCACTGATTTATCATCGGCAACCGAGGCCAGAGCAGAACATTCAAACCTACATATAAAGTTACATAACGAATGTATTATAGGTGGCCTCTGCGGAGGTTCATAACTTCATCCATAAAGTAAACAGATAATTAAATGTTTTGTTTGACATGATGTTCGTAGGACTGCAGACGCCCGGGAGGCAAACACTGCCTTTATGAATACTATAAAGAAAACCAGATACAACTCCCTGAATCAGGAGGTTGATCTTTACAGCAGCTTCTGCTTTAGACTGTTTTTTTTCAACACTTTCTTTCAGGTGCTTCTTATTGATGTCAGTCAGAAGCACAGTATATGTCATATACTCTATAGAAGCAGGATGAAGAGACTGGGTATTATAATGCATGGGGTGTTGATGATATAAGCCAGACAGAACAAAGGAAGCATGCACACTATGCAGTTTGTTAAGAGCGGACATTCCTCTCATGCACAAGATTACATATGGCGGTGACATAAGCAGTATATATATAAGCCCCTGGGACGTAATGCTCAACTTTTAGAAACTTTTTGTTTTGTAACATTGATCTTAAATTAAAAGATTAAAGAGATCTAAGGAGGTAGAAATAAAAAAGGCTGTGAATTCCACTCTGAATACTAAACAACCAAGCTATACATTTCAATTAAAATGTGCAACAAAGATGTTTTGATATTCACAAAGTTTTCCGGGAACAAGTCATGCAAGAAAGACAATCTGTTTCATGAAAGGAGAAACTCCTTAACGAGATTCTTCATCCCCGAGGATGAACAAAACAAAAAAACTGTCAAAGAGTCTGAGGAGCTCTTAAGAACCTTAAGCCTGTGAGTAAAAGGGAAACATCACGGAAATGATTCAGACCGACTGCTCCGGCTACTGGAGACACAACACGCATTCCCATGATTCCTGGCCCCTAAGACATACATCGTCCGCAGTTTGAGGATGGATTAAAAGGAGTCTGCATGTTCTGAAGCTGAAGAGATGATCTAAGCCCGGAGCTGTAATAACAGCACAGGACGTCTCCAGCGAACGTCTTCAAAAACAGGAGATGAGGGTAAAACATGGTTCAGCCCAGCGTGAAGGGAGACATCCGTTCTGCTGTCCTTAAACCCCCAAGGACAAGACAAGACTGTACCAGAGTGCATGGGGAGCGAGCGGGGTGTAGAAATCAGACACATAACAGTCAGGGCTCCCATGGGAAGAGGCTGGTTAGCTGGTCAACAGAAGCCCAAGGCATCAGAAATGTCCCTGGCCGTGGTTCTGATGGGAAGATTAGCAGAGACTGACACAGAGATAATTGAGGAAAACCTCATTACACCACTGAGCCAGTTCAACCGGTCAGCAGGAAATTTTAGGAAAGAGGCCCCAGTTTGCACCACTCACTACGAGGGCCATCATCGGAAATGAAAGAGAGCAGATCTGGACGGTGAACGCAATAAAGATAACTATCCTTACTATCAGCACATGGATCAGATGAGCTTAATAGCTGCCGGATACCCGCTGCTGCCCGTTGGTAATTATGTGCTTTCGCAATGGAAACTGTAATAAGCAATTCACATTGTTACGGGTCACTTGGAAACTGAGGCGGCGCTAAAGATGCTGCAGCAAAGAACTGGCAGAAGACTGGAAGGATGCTCCAACATGGAAAGCTATAAGGGAGAGAGAGAAAGAAAAGCATGCAGGCAGTGCAAAAGGCTGGTCGGTTTAAATCAAAATTTAAATATTAAAGACTCCCTCCACTCAAATGTGTTCTGCTTATTGTTAATTCACTCGGATGTTTGACTTTCACTGATGCATGTGCAGAGTTTGACACTGAAGACTGAAAGTTTTTTCTCATCTTTAATCTGAGTTTAAAGTGATAGTTTGGGTGTTTTAAAGTGAGTTTGTATGAATTACTTATCCATAGTCAGCGTGTATTACCTATAGATGATGGTGGGCACGGCCCCAGTTTGGAGAAACGGACAGGAGTTACTGAAAGGTAAAATTACTGTTTTGTCTAATGGAGTCTGGTTGCTTTCGGTGAGAGCATAGGTAACCACTTCAGTTCCCCCACCGGAAACATAGACTGTATAGCTGCCTCAGGGCAAGGAAAGCCGGTGAAAATATTCTAAATAAAGCGTACACTTAAGCTGATATTGATTTTTTTTTTTTTTTTTTTTTTTTTTTTTTTTTTTTTTTTTTTTTTTTTTTTAAAGGTCCCATATCATGCTCATTTTCAGGTTCATACTTGTATTTTGGGTTTCTACTAGAACATGTTTACATACTTTAATGTTTAAAAAACCCTTTATTGTCCTCATGCTGTCTGCTTGAATATACCTGTATTCACCCTCTGTCTGAAACGCTCCGTTTTAGTGCATTTCAATGGAATTGCAACAGAATTGCGTTGCTAGGCAACAGCTTGGGTCCATGTTTACTTCCTGTCAGCTGATGTCATTCACATACGCTGCCAACAGGAAATAAACTGGGACCCATTTAGTATGTTTACGTTTAAATCTGTGAAATGGTCTAAATATTGTATATTTGTGACATCACAAATGGACAGAAATCCTGACGGCTTGTTTCAAAAGCACAGTTTCTGAATACGGGCTGTGTGTATTTCTCTGTGGATTAAGCGTTTCGATACATTCACAGTATTTATATAGTACTTAAACCTGCTTTATAATATAAAAGCAATGAAAATGTCACTTTTTACAATATGGGACCTTTAAGTGGGCCTTTCTTTTAGGTGGATAAAATATGTTTTGCTTCCGGCCCCGTCCACAGCAGCACATTGCTTTGGTACTGTGCGGTAATTCATGTCTGCTTCTCCAAGCTGGTGGCGTGCTGACCATCATCTACTGTAGGTAATACACTGACTATGGATAACAACCGAACTATCCCTTTAAGACGTGTACATGAGCCTGATTTGGGGACATCATAACCAGTTTGGAAACCAATACAATAAAAGTTTGATACAACTTACACAAGTGTATGTGGAAACTTGAAACCTCTAGCGCACATTCACCGAGAATAGACTTTTTAATGAACTTTTGAAATTAAAAAATGGTTTGGGGGAAATAGAGCTGAAGTAATAAAATGTGATAAAAGCAAAGATTTTTATGTAAGTTTTAAAACGTGGGGATCGTTAATGGGCTTCATGGAGGGATGATAAAGTCAGATAAATTATTATTTTCACTTTTTCACTCCAGTGGGATCTATCCCTTTCTGATAAAAGTGAGATTGCAGACAAAATTACACAAGTGAAACTCAATTTTTTTTAACCACATGCTTGCATACTGCACGAACGAAAACTAAACTCATTTGAACATTATTAATGATCAAAACCAGTTTCTTGCAGCACGAATACTCTCAAATTTTACTTTAAATAGGAAACAATGACCCTGAATAAATCAAACATGGTGATTCCTTTGAGCAAAAAGCACTTCAGTTAAACTATTTTAAACAGTTCATCGTTGTACTAGGCCTTTTTTTTTTCTTCTCAGCAGCAGATGTGAAAGCAAACAACATTCCAGTATGTTGGTCAATCCATCCCTATTGCAGTAAATAACTGTATGACGAGGGATGCTTCTAGTAAAAAAGGTTAGGAAATATGTCCTTTTTCAATAATTCAGTCTGCACTTTGATTGGAAACACAGTAACATATTGTGTGCAATAGTGTTTTGGGTGACTTTAATTCAAAGAAAACTGCTTTGTAAACACGTGGCCCAAGTTATGAGTGGGAGGATCTGAGGTTATGCACATCATGGGGAAGGGCTTGGCTACACACTGCAAAAAATACTTAACCATCATAATGAGCTTTAAAAATGTTCCCAAAGCAAGAAAAGGCAAAGAACAAATTGCAATTATTATTATTATTATTGCATTTTATGTATTATTAGGATTTTTTATTATTGTATTATTTTGTATTATTTTATTTTTACTATTTGTATTGTTATCATCATTATTATTATTATTATTATTATTATTATTATTATTATATATTATGTATTATTAGTAATATTTTATTATTTGCATTGTTATCATCATTATCATTATCATTATTATTATTATTATTAGCTATTATTATTACATATCATGTATTATTAGGAATTGGTATTATTTGTATTATTCCATTTATTATTATTTGTATTGTTATCATTATTATTATTATAAGCTATTATTATGATTAGCAATTAGTTTGTCTTGTTTAAACATGAAGTTATCTAATATTCCAATGAACAGTTTCTCCAATATTTTAGAGAACTGGCAAAGTAAAGATACAGGCCTGTAATTAGTTGAAATGATGTTTGTCCCCAGCTTTATATAACGGAATAACTTTAGCAGTTTTCTTTTTTTGTGGAAATGTGCCAGTTGTGAATGATAAGTTACAGATGTAGGTTAGTAGGTTTGCAATATTGTCAATGACTATCTTGACCATTCCAGTCAGTAGATGTTTTATTATTGCACTTGTTAACTATGTCTATGATTTCTTTTCTGTCTACAGCTTTGAAATAAATTGAGTTTGGATTTCTTGCAATGTAGCTTTCAACAACTTCCCCTTCCTTTGGAGGCATGTCAGTGCAGTTTCAAGAAAATGTGACTTCAAACTAATTAATTTGCTGGACAAATTATATATTAATTATGACAAATTATATTACTTTAATTAAAAATGTTCCTTTTTTTTGTCATGCCCTACATGTCTTGTTTGAGGACTTTAAACGCTAACTTTTTTAATGGTGTTTTTGCACATTTTTTGCAGTGTATCCATCTTTACGCACACGCTGTCTGCAACTCGAGCAGAGTTTAAAAAGGAGCAGCAGCAGCAGCCACAAGTCAGAGAGCAGCAGATCCCTCAGAGAGCATCAGGTAGCTCCATATATCTGGATCTAGGAGGCTCCCTGCAGCCCCTCTGGACCTGGCTCTGCAGAGGGGCTCAGTGCCATGCACACTCCGGACTATGCACTGCTCCTGAGCATCAACAACCACTCTCTGACGATGGAAACACCTGGAAACAACAGCAGCACCGTGCACCACCTGAATGCATCCGATCCGTTTGCCCGCAACGAGGATCTGGCTCAGCTGGAGATCCTGGTCCTCAGCATCACCTTCGTGGTGGCTGTGATCGGCAACGTGAGCGTCCTGCTGGCGATGTACAACACCAAGAAGAAGATGTCTCGCATGCACCTGTTCATCAAACACCTGAGCCTGGCAGACCTGGTGGTCGCCTTCTTCCAGGTGCTGCCGCAGCTCTGCTGGGACGTCACCTTCCGCTTCTACAGCCCGGACTTCCTCTGCAGGATCGTCAAGCACCTCCAGGTACAATGTTAACAATGCCTTTATGTTACTGTCACATTAACGTGACATTTACAGCTTTGTGCTGTTAATGAAAAATACAGTTTGAACTGTTTTGTTTTATTAATTTCACAGTATTTTACAGTTAATTTACTGTTTAAAGATACATTATATAGCTGTTTTTCACCTTTCTTTTACATTATCTTACTGATTTGTTTTAATGCACTATTTAGGTTGTATTTTTTACATACATTTTAATAAATATTATTTTTTGCCTAGATGAATAGATGAAAAATATAGTTTGAACTTTATTAATTTCACAGTATTTTACAGCTAATTTACTGTTTAAAGATACATTATATAGCTGTTTTTTATCATTCTTTTACATTATCTTACTGATTTGTTTTAATGCACTATTTAGGTTGGATTTTTTACATACATTTTAATAAACATTATTTTTTGCCTAAATGAATAGATGAAAAATACAGTTTTAACTTTTTTTTTATTAATTTCACAGTATTTTTCAGAAGCATTGTTTTAGCTGCAGTAGAAAAATGATGTACATGCATTAAAACCATCTAGAAATTTAAAAACACTGATGCAGAAATTAAGACAGCAATGAGTGCAGAGAGACAACTACAGCATGCTCATTGCAATCTGCTCCTTAAATACTCTTAATTCAGTTACCTGCACAGACAAGCACTGTGTGCACTGTTAAGAATTTCAGAGTAAAATAACAGTAAAGAACTTCAGCAGGGTTGCCTTTATGTTACTGTAAAATTAACATTATTATACTGTCGCTGAAATGTACAGCTTTGTACTGTTAATAATAAATACTGTTTCACAGTATTTTACTGTTAATTTACTGTTTAAAGATACATCATATAGCTGTTTTTCACCTTTCTTTTACATTATCTTACTGATTTGTTTTAATGCACTATTTAGGTTGTATTTTTTACATACATTTTAATAAAGATTATTTTTTGCCTAGATGAATAGACTTTGCAGGTTACAGACATAGGAATAGTCACACTAAGTACAATTAAAGGCACTTGTTAGGAAAAAGGCTATAATAGACTTGTTGTGTGTCTCTAACTGCTACAAGCACAGAATGCAAACCAGAACAACATGTGATGAAGAACAGTAAAGCTAATTCACTGATTTTACAATCATGTACAATGTACAAGCCTCACATGAGCAGATCAGGTCCCAGAATTAAAGAAATACTGCATGAATTACTAATAATACTTTAGACAGTCGATCAGCAGTAAAGTGATGTTTTTTAAGAATGCATTATAGTTCAGTTAAAAAACGGCCTATGAGCGTAATTTAACGGGTTTTCTTTTGTATTAACAGTAAAGCACTGTTTTTAGCAATAACAGGTTAATACTGTTGAAATCCTGCTGTGAATTAACAGCAGTTGCTGACAGTGAACGTACGTGCAAATAGGGGATTACAAATCAACATGCTCAGGTATTACTTGTGGGGTCCCACAGGGGTCAGTGTTGGGTCCAAAACTGTTTATTTTGTATATAAAAGACATAGGTAGGGTATCAAGGACACTGAATTTGGTTTTATTTGCGGATGACACAAATATTTTTTGTTCTGGGGAAAATCTGCAGCAGCTTTTGGAGGTTGGCCACAACAGAAATAAAAAAATTGCAACAGTGGTTTGACAGAAATAAACTGTCATTAAATGTGGACAAAACTAAATTTATGTTATTTGGAAACCAAAAAATAGACATAAATGATAATAGATGACGTGAATATTGAAAGAGTATATGTAGATACATTTCTGTTTCATTTCATATCAGTTTTAGGGGAAACAAGACACATGCTGGAACATAAATCACTGTATTCTTCACTTATATCACCATATTCCTTAATTACTGTGTGGAAGTTTGGGGATAAGACTCATAAAAGCATCTTACAACCATTATGCATACTGCAAAAGAGAGCAATCAGGATAGTAAATAATGTGGGATATAGGGAACACACTCTTTTTAAAGTCACATGCATTGAAATGCATGGATCTGGTCAAATGTAAAACTGCAATAATTATGTTCAAAGCAAGAAATACAAAACAGATATTTTTGGGAGGTATATGGTTGAGGAAGAGTTGTGTTAAGAGTTGTGTTAAGGGTTGTGATAAGGGTTGTGATAAGGGTTGCGATAAGGGTTGCGATAAGGGTTGCGATAAGGGTTGGTTTATATCTACGTTTTAACTCCGGATGGATTTGTGGGTTGTAAATAAACTTGGGATGCTGTTCATATATTTAATTTGGGATGTAATTAAATCTGGGATAGTTTATATATTATATTATATTGTCATTCTATCATTCTATGATATATGAGTTATTAGAGGAGAAGTGAGAAAGAGGTAGGGAAATATAAGTTTTACTTCTACCTACTCCTTTTCGGACACTCTTGTTTTGTTTGTTATTATTTTGTATCTGTTTTTATTTATTTTATGTTGGAAATAAAGTCTTTCATTCATTCATTCATTCATTCATTAAGGTGATGGGGATGTTTGCCTCCACCTACATGATGGTGATGATGACCCTGGACCGCTACATCGCCATCTGCCACCCTCTGAAAACCCTCCAGCAGCCCACCAAGCGCTCCTACATCATGATCGTGTCCACGTGGATGTGCAGCCTGGTGTTCAGCAGCCCGCAGTACTTAATCTTCTCCCTGAGCGAGGTCAAGAACGGCTCCAACGTCTACGACTGCTGGGCGCACTTCATCGAGCCGTGGGGCGCCAAGGCCTACATCACCTGGATAACCGTGGGCATCTTCCTCGTGCCAGTGGCCATCCTCATGATGTGCTACGGCTTCATCTGCCACAGCATTTGGAAAAATATCCAATACAAGAAAAGGAAATCAACGGCCGGCTCTGTGAGCAAGAACGGGCTGATCGGGAAGAATTCAGTCAGCAGCATCACGACTATATCAAGAGCCAAGCTGAGGACTGTTAAAATGACCTTTGTGATCGTGTTGGCGTACATCGTTTGCTGGGCGCCGTTTTTCACGGTACAGATGTGGTCCGTGTGGGATGACAACTTCCACTATGCTGGTGAGTGAGACATTAAACTAAAACATTTGCAGTGGAAACATAACCACCAGTAAAAGCATCAGTATTCCTGGAAAAACATTTTCTTTCTTAAAAGTATCAAAATAAAATGACATTGGGACTCTGGACTAAAGAATACTTCAAGTATTACAACTAAATTCAACAAATTACTGTAAAAACAGCATGTAGTGCCATTACAAACAGGTGTGGTGATATACAAACTTGATAAATTAGAAGTCAAACTTTGCAGTTTCTCTTCCTCTCCCAAAGTTTTTCTAATATTTTTGCTGAGGTTACGTGGAAAAAGAACAGGTTTGCACAAAGACACAGGTAATGTGTTCATATTCTCTCTCCTTGTTGCAAACTCTGTCAACATCACATTTCTCCGCTCTGTTTCCTGATTTCCACGCAAAAAGCTTGATTTGTTTCATAGTTTTGGAGTTTGAGGGACAATTCAGTCACTGCCAGTCAGGCCCAATGTTAGGATGAGTTGATATGTGTACCTTGATGCCACTCCCAGACATGTTTTCACTCCCAACCCAAGTAAACCCATGTTACCTGGCTGCGTTGGGACTCTGGACTAAAGAATACTTCAAGTATTACAACTGAATTCAACAAATTATTGTAAAAACAGCATGTAGTGCCATTACAGACAGTTGTGGTGATATACAAACTTGATAAATTAGAAGTAAACCTGCTAATTTTTTATCAATTATTACTGATTTTAAAACTCTTACAGCCTCAGGAATGATGTGATGACTTTCCAAAACATAAAAACCCAGAGAAGCACTTAGTCCCCTCCCATAAAATAAAAATTTATTTGGCATACAAAACCAAAACATATGCGTAAAAATGAATAAAAACTACAGAAATAAAAATGTTTAAACTGATCTGTTGTTTACAAGCCACTTCATTTACATGAAATAACCGAGTGCAGCACCGTGCGCCTTCAGAATTAAAATATTAGGAACGATCTTGTTGAAAGTGAATTTGAGGAGAAACAAATAAATCCCTGATATCTTCATTTTAGTCTTATATTCTGTTAGATAGATATGTTATTTTGAAACAAAGCTACTGTAATTAGGTGATATTGTTACTTTTGCTTGGTTCTAATGAGCTTTTCTGGGATGCAGCAGACAGATGAGTTCACTAATATCAAGACAATGATCCAAAAAGTCTTCAAATACATTTGATTTGAAACAGACACTAACTTTTTCAACATGTGCATTTGGTAGATTTTCAGAAAAAAATAGGCTTTACGTTTCAAGACCAGATGAATTGACTTAGACAGGCAGTTTCTGCTAGCCTGGCCTGGACCAGATGTTTTGCAGATTAATCACCTCTTTCCTCTCTCTGTTCTCCAGATTCTGAGAACACAGCGGTGACTCTGTCTGCGCTCCTTGCCAGTCTCAACAGCTGCTGCAACCCGTGGATATACATGATCTTCAGCGGTCACCTCCTCCAGGATTTCGTGCACTGCTTCTCCTGCTGCCGCAAAATCAACGCTAACTTCAAGAAGGAGGACTCGGACAGCAGCCTCCGCAGAACAACGCTGCTGACTAAGATGACCAATCGGAGCCCCACGGGCAGCTCTAGCAACTGGAGAGAGCTGGAAAACTCTCCCAAGTTCTCCATTCCAGCGGAGTAAACACACGCAGCCAGGCAATATCGGTTTACTTGGGTTGGGAATGAAAACATGTCTGGGAGTGGCATCAAGGTACACATATCAACTCATCTTAACGTTGGGCATGACTGGCAGTGACTGAAATGTCCCTCAAACTCCAAAACTATGAAACAAATCAAGCTTTTTGCGTGGAAATCAGGAAACAGAGCGGAGAAATGTGATGTTGACAGAGTTTGCAACAAGGAGAGAGAATATGGACACATTACCTGTGTCTTTGTGCAAACCTGTTCTTTTTCCACATAACCTCAGCAAAAATATTAGAAAAACTTTGGGAGAGGAAGAGAAACTGCAAAGTTTGACTTCTAATTTATCAAGTTTGTATATCACCACACCTGTTTGTAATGGCACTACATGCTGTTTTTACAGTAATTTGTTGAATTTAGTTGTAATACTTGAAGTATTCTTTAGTCCAGAGTCCCAATGTCATTTCTTTCTGATACTTTTAAGAAAGAAAATGTTTTTCCAGGAATACTGATGCTTTTACTGGTGGTTATGTTTCCCCGCGGTGCCGCCGAACACCCTTTCCTGTTGGAGTGTTTACAGAGATAAAACTTAACATAGCAGCCAGGCGGTGCACGGTGGTGAAAACGACTCTTCCAGACCGCACGTCTCTAAGTAACCGAGGCAGTCACCTCATCCTTTGTGTTTAACTTTCCATTTTGTTGTGCTTTCTCAGAACTACATTTTAGTGGTTTATGTAAGAAACAAAACTTTGCTTTGACCTATTACAAAAAAAAATAAAAAAATAATGTGTGTGTGGTTAAGGCTACATCTATTAATCAGGCCGTTGCGTGTATCCACTTTTTCCTAATTACTTCATGTTGCAGCTTGGCAGTCCTCTGTGTTGGTCCCTAAAGAATGGCTTTCATTTCTGTGTAGCATGATGCAGATGGGATCCAATGGCAGGACATTCACCTACACACACGCAGTGTAGGACGGGGTTTTGATGTTTGGCCACAGTTGGAGGAGTCTACCTACACCGACCTCTCCCACGGCTTTCACAAAACACTTGGGAGAAGCTCACACATTCCACGTCTACACGCTTCCTGATTTTTTTTCCACACATCCTGCATCATTGGGGTGTTTGTCTGTTTCTAGGCTTCATCGCACTCCAGACAAAAACAATCTCCTGCACATTGATGCAGCACCGCAATGGTTGCCAGACCACCATGAGGACACATGTGTTATGATGTATCGAGACATTTCTGTATATTTGTACATAAAAGGCACTTCAAATATCTGTAAATAGGAATAATATATGTAAATCTGTTCCAACATGAATTCTATTTGTCTGTAATGGACTTGTGTACATTGAAAAGAATCTAAAATATCCTATAAATATATGTTTAAATATACATGTTGATGCACTGAATACTACATTGGCTCTGTCTCCTGTTTTCACAACCACGGAACGGATGGTTTCACTCGCTTTGTTTGTGCTACAAAGTTGCTACACAACCTTGGAAAATCTCTGGTGTTGTTTTTGCTGAAAATTGAGCAATTTTGAAACTAGTATCTCCGGCCAATCTAAGCACTAATATCCTGCCAAGCTCTGGGATTCTGCCGTTATTATGACCTTTCGATTGTGAAAAAGAAGTTCTGTTAATTGGAGGCTTATAGTCAACAAGCTGTCCACCTACAGAACTTTATAACATATGAACAGATAATGTAACAGCAAAGCCGTTGAGAGTAAATGTACCTCTAACTTTAAAGGGGACATCGTGCTCATTTTCAGGTACAAACTTGTATTTTGGGTTTCTACTAGAACATGTTTACATGCATTAAAACAACTCATACTGTCTGTCTGAATATACCATAGACTGTATATAAGAAGTAGACGTAGTTTGTGGGCTGACGTTTTGAAGCCTTGAGTTCGGCATTTTGGCCGTCACCATCTTGGTTTTTTGCAACCAGAGAGGACACGAGAAGGTGGAGCTGAGTACAACCGAACGCGTCGTAAGACATCTTTAGGCCACCAAAATGTTACAATAAACTGTCATGAATTGAAAACACACTGTGAAAGGGTTAAAGTTGTAAGACAAAAACACAGACAACTCCCAGACAAGACAAGAGTCGCCCCCTGCTGGCTGTTAGAAAGAATGCAAGTTTAAGTTTGTCCACTAGTTGGTAGGCACTCCAGATACCCAGCTGTATGTGCACAAGCACTGCATAAGTGAGTTTTTCATGACATGTCCTCTTTAAAATCAAAACAAAGAAAGTAAGATATCTCAAAAAAAGGCAAAGAAAACCAAATCCTCATGGCTCCATACCACTTTAGTGAGATGTTTTTTATTTTTTTTTTAATTTGGGTGCTCTGACATCTATTACAGATTAGATATCTATCATTTAATTTGATTATGTGATAATCTTATTGTCTAATTTAACACACTATTCTGTTTCTTGCTGAAAAAATGTGTTACACCTCATGAAATCATAATTGTGTAATGTAATAATGCAGTGGTATTACTTCATCCAGCAACTTCTGTCGTCTTTATTGCATCATTAAAGGAACAGTGTGTAATATCTATTGGGAGAAACGGAGTATAATATTAATTTGTTTGTTTTCTTTCATGTATAATTACCTAAAAATAAGAATCGTTGTGTTTTTGTTACCTAAGAAGGAGCAATAAGTAGCCCAGAACGGACAAACCAAACACTGGCTCGAGAGAGGGTCATTCATGTTTTCGCGTCGGCCAACGTAGTTCTGCTACACGCTTGGCACAAGGGAGAAGTTTCCGTTGGTTGCAATCTGCTACCTCACCGCTAGATGCCGCCAAATCCTACACACTGCACCTTTAAGTAATTTGAACATTTTTAATAAGGATGCACCGATACCCGATACCAGTATCGGGTCCGATACTGTGCTCATGTACTCGTACTCGCAAAACGGATCCGATACAACGGCCTTTCCAAGCCGACCTAGAGCCGGTCGCAGCACACCGCCTCGTATACGGGACTCCCCAGCCTGCCGTGTGTCGCTCACACCCTCCAGCTGGCTGTTAACGAGGGTCTTTTGGCACAGAGAAGTACTCGTATCGGTACTCGGTATTGGCGAGTAACCAAATGTAAGTACTTGTACTCGGTATGAAAGAAAGTGGTATCTGTGCATCCCTAATTTTTAACGTTATAACGAGTAATTATACCAGCAGCATGTCACAGCATTCTGGTATCGCACATTGTTGAAGAGCTGGTGATATCCACCAGTTTCCCCTTATAGTAACTAAACCCTCCATACCTCCCTGATCCTCCATGGTTCAGTTTATCTCTGACCATCTGACCTCATAACATGAGGGTCTGGTAATCATATCACAGAGACTTATGGGAGGGCAAGTTGACAGGAAATAAGGTGAGGCCCTTCAAATAAGGTAGAGAAACGTAAGACTATATCATAAAGGATTGGAGGAGCTCATTGTGAGCAGTAAGACAAACATCAGTCAGTCCCAGCTGTTATTAACTGAGATTACACAGCTACTACGATCTCTACTGAAGGCGTGCTGTGGGAGCATCGCTGTAGCTCTGACAGATCTCAAATTCCCAGACTAGCGCTCGCTCTGCCTCTCATTAGACATGTCAATCAATCGCATGCCTGCTAACATGATCTGGGCTAAGGTCATCAGTCAGAGTCTAGACCGAGCACATACTTCAGGAGGCAGTGATTGAGTTTCTCCAGAGAGTTTGACTCCAAGTTAGGGAATCAGAAAACAGACAGGTCTTATTATAAAAAGCTCATAAAACAAGAATTAATGCCATTAAAAGAGGCGCTTATTACCAGTTCAACACGGAATTTTCTGCACATGAGTACATTCAATACATTTCTGTATCAAACCTGTGACAAACGGTAATAGATCAGCTTCATTGTTGCTTTCTTTTGCACTTGGAAGGAGAACAAGAAAAAAAATCAATCAGAAAATCTATACTGTCTCTTCGTTCAAACAGTATGTACTGAGCTGCTAGCCAGATGAATGCAGGAAGGAAGATAAATGGGTCCGACGGGGGTTTGTGAAGAGCAACGGCAGCAAAGACCTCCATAACCTCTGTGTGTTTTATTTATCAGCACCTCAGAAATATAACACTGAGGAGGGAAGTGAGAGGTCGAATGAAGAAGCTGTGAGCATGCAGCTGTGTATGAAGGTCATTGTTACCCAAGGCACACCTCTGGAGAATCACTTCACACTTCACTCTATAGTCTATCAGGCATGAAACATGACTTCAAGAATCAGATAGCTGTTTCTCTGCAAACCCTTCCAAGCTCCGATTTAGAAGTAGCTGAAAGAATGCCGTTGTTCAGAGAAAACGTGTTTACCCCACAGAGTTGGATGTTAGATTGTGCTTTCTCCCGTGTATTCTTCAGACTGCAAAAAGATTGTTTTGATTGTGCATTGTGTGGGACTACTGCCAAGAAGATGCATGTTTCCTTTCTTAGTGAGTAAACAGCTTCCACCAAGTTTCCCTCACAGGAAACAAGTCCTGTTTTCTGTCTGTCTGGACAATTGTGTTTTCCGCAGCCGGCTTTCCTCCACTCGACACCCTGGACTTTCCTTGGCCCAAAACACACGCTGTGGTTGGCCGGCCAGCATAAACCAAACAGGATAAAAAACGCTGCTATTCTGACAAAAATGTTGATTTTTAATAAATGGAGATTCACATGTTTTTTTGTTCAGCAGTGTCCTAGCAATGTTGGTTATTAGTGGATTTGACATGAACCAACCCGGTCTCACGGGAAGGCGTATTTATAGCACGACATTCCGCGTGTCGCGAGTACGCATTCTAGCCTTTTCGTCTGTCGTTTGTGCGCCAAGGAAATGTCTGCAAGAAAACCACTTAATTAGGGTAAGGGAAAATGTCATGGTTGGGCTTAAAATATGTACAGAAACGATGTAACCCAACTACAGAAAGCACGTCACAAACGTCATTAAAAAAACTTGTGACAATCGGCAATGGACAAACGTCACTAACGTAACTTACAAAACAAAACACCGGTCAACAACAGTCTCAAACACCGGTCCCCTTGAGAAATTCTTTGAATCAGCCTATCATAATAACATATTAAGGCTGGCTAGCACCGTTGTCTCTGACCCCAACCATGTTTTGAACAGTGAACATGAATTGTTACCATCAAATCGGAGATACAGGTTGTAATGTTAAATGTATGTATCCTTGTTTCTTGTCTTGATTTTTTTTGTCCTTTCTGTGATGTTACAAATGGAGCTGCTGTGATGCAAAACTAATTTCAGACCTGTCTGACAATAAAAGTATTATCATATATCATATCGTATTAAAAGTCCTGTGTTTGTTGGACCCATCGACCTCCCCACCTGCCCACCATAAGTGGTCTTTCTAACGTTTTTGTATTAGCTCACCAGCTCTTATCGTAGCATTTATACACTGATGCGTTTACATTGTAGTCAGTACAGACTACATGGCGTACAGATGACACGGAAATCAAGAAAGGCGTACTTATTGTACGCTAAACGCTTTGCTTGCGCACCATCGTGGCATTTATACGCCTTTTCGTACTAACGAGCTGCATGAACAGGAAGTTCGTTCGGCTCTCCGATCAGAGGAGTTAGATGAGAGGAGGCTCTCTGCCTCCATTACCAGCAGCCTTCCTCTTCCTTACGTCGTCCTTGAAAATAACACATGTGTCTATATACTATTGTGTTGTTTAATCGCTCCCCAGGGGTCTAAGCAGGTCTAAACATGATGGTACACAAAATCTGGAACCCCATCAAACGTTATTGTCCGAGATTTGTCACGTCCACAAATTTTGTTTTGGGACAAACTGTATATTCACAATGTTGGCGGCCGCTCCCCCTCCCCAGAGGAAACTGATAACGGCCGCTGTGCAGCTCGCCCTAGTTTTCTGTATCTATCCAGAGGAGGTTTGCTTAACAAACAACTTTTTTTTCTTGGTGAAATACACCGTCATCAAAAAAAAAAATTCTTCGCAGCATCTGTGTCCAATTGTTTATCTAATGTCGACTTCCACTCTCACGTGTCAGCATATTTCTTACTCAGTGTCAGCTCAGTGTCTACAAGTTATTGTTTCCTATCAGTAAAGGGTGTTATTCCTGCTATTTGCTGCCAAGGCTCTCTGAAAGGGGGACTAGAGGAATTTGAATCCTAATTAAGACCCTGTCCGTAACATGGGTGACAGGGTAGTGATGACATACAATTTACTGGTTTTCTTTGCTAATATTTTAAAAGAAGAACAACTGAATTATTTATGAATCAAAGTATAGAATACAAATATATACATATTATAAAACAAGAAGCAATCTCTTGATCTGATACACCAAAACACAAATAGAGTAGCTGAAAACTGTGAAGTGGGTGCGTTAGTAGTAAAAACATGTTAAACGCTGCATCTCAGTGGACCTTGAGTTAAGATTAGTTAGTCAAACTGCTATTCCCAAGGTCAATAATTAACCTTCACAGTGTGTACTGTACCTACTTTTTTTATATTTTTCAGAAACCTATTTGATATTCAGAAATATTGTACTTTCTCTGGAACCCTGGCTGCTGCAGCAATAAGTTCAATTTGGTGTTATTTAAAAAAAGAAAAAGTCAGTTCAACAGGCCACACTATGATCACAAATAATGAGTCTTTTCTTATGCTAAAGGTCCACATGTCCAACAGTTAACATGCATGTCAGCATGCTATCATTTGCACAATATCAATGTTAGCGTTCGGCTCGAGGTGAACATACAGGTACAGTGTAGAGCTGCAACCTTTCCTCCAAAAAAATACTTTTCTAATCGACAAAATGGTTAAAACATTCTGGAGGAAACAATAATTGATGCATGGATTATGTTTACTAGCAAAGGGTTACAGTAACTGCACCGACAAAACGCTGCACACTTTGTTAATTAATCCTAATTTGGACTATGTTTCTTACAAAATGCATTTGCTGTTGAAAGTCAGTAGCATATATAAAAGTAAGTATTACGAGACAATGTGAGAAGTTCCTAAATGTCCACTGTACAGAGGATTTAAGGCCAGGATATGCTGGAAATGAACTTGTTTGTACGGTACGGTGACATCTGAGTGCAGAGGTGCTTCCTGTATAGCTGTTCTGAACAACCACACTCAAAGATATGCTGCTGTCAGTGCCATACGTGTTCAAATATGTGAGATAACGGCGTACACATTTGAAAAATCATTTCCCAAAAGTGTTAATAGTGATGAGAGTAGTTGTAATTGAATGAAGATGTAATGGTAAAGAATGAAGTGCAAGGGGAGAGTGTCAAACACACTTCCTTTCTCACCTCCACACACCTGAAATCAAATGTGTGAAGTGGGGGTTTATGTGGGACTGCCAGGTTCTGGCTCCGTATTACAGCTTCACACAGCTATGCATGCCATATATATATATATATATATATATATACACATACAGTATATACACATCCTTTTGGTCTCCCTTTTCAAAGAGGTGGAAAGGTCACATCAATACCTTATTAATGAAAGGTGTGTTTTGATGTGCTATAGGATCAAAGTCAAACCAGAAGTCAGAGCCAGGCTGCTGAACATGTTATCTATCCAGCCTCTGTATGTCATTATACCTGTGTAAACAGTAGGGGTGGAAGAAAATATCCATACACATGAGTGTTGTGATATTATGTTTTGCGATACTGTAACGATTCTCCAGAGCGCTGCGTTTGATTTTTAATTAACTTCTTAAAAGTCCGACAGCCCGCTAGAGGGAAGATACTGGTATCATATGAAACTAGGAAATCTAAGGAACCATGTCGTGAAGAAGGATAAATAAACCCTCCAAAGTCAAGCTAAATTGTGGCGAGGAAAAACTGGTATGGCCATTTTCAAAGGGGTCACTTGACCTCTGACCTCCAGATAAGTGAATGAAAATGGGTTCTACGGGTACCCACGAGTCTCCCCTTTACAGACATTCCCACTTTATGATAATCACATGCAGTTTGGGGCAAAAACCATGTAGTTGTTTGCATGCAGTAGAAGTGTACTTCTGTATACTGGGGTCCCTAAAGAGTCTTAAAATGACATACATTGAGAGACTCTTGTAGATCCAATAAGTCCAACTGTATTCATGTGAAATGATGTTAGTCCCTCATTAAACCTGTGCATACTGATATATACAACAATGTAATTAAGTATTATTAAAATTGTTGCAAAACATACCTTATATAAACTGTAAAAATGCTTAGTCTTATTATTTGAAGTGTAGGTGACTGACACACACACCACAACCACTCAAATATGATTAGTATGTGATGCCTTCACAGCGGACTTATTGCCTAGAAACCAACAGCAGGTTAAATTGTCTCGGTGGACAATGATTAATGAAAGGCCACAGCAATAGTTTTCACTGCTCATGGCCACAGGGCAGGGAAAGCTTGACCCCTCTCTGATTACGAACGCCTTATTTTGTCAACAGTAATGTCACGAGCCGAGACAGATGAGATGTTCCTGCCCGGTTAGTGCTGCATGTTCCAGTGTCTGACAGAGGCGAGCTGCTGCCTCCTCCTTGAGTAATGCGTTCTATCAGGACTCCTCATCTGTAGGCTATGTTAGGAAGTGAACGTGTGGCTGAATGTCAAGTCCGGCGCTGCGTTGTGTCCAAGGAGAACATTTAATTTTTTTTAAATCAAAACAACTTTAAAATAAACAGCAGTTATAACTGGACTGGATTGTTGTCAATTTTGTCTTGAGTTATTACATAAGAGTGGTGACAAGCTATTTCCTAACCTGACTTCACTGTAACAGAATGCTGGCTGGATGTGGGATGACCAGCGGGCATGCTGTTAAAGGCCTGCATGTTGCATTTTATCCATCATATATAAGTGTCAAATACAAGGGCCATAGAAATAGAATAGAAGTAGAACGGACAGCACCATTTGAATCAACGTAGCAGGATGGTCAGAGCAGCCGCCATTTTTATGTGCGCCGGTTAACCTAACTTCCATATAAGCCGACCTGCGGCAAATCACGGTCTCACTCATGCCGGCGTGACGTGTAAAACAACAGCATCGGCGTATAGTGTGTGTGTGTGTAGTCCCACCATGCCGGCTGTCCCTTTTATAAGTAAGAAAGAAAGAATGAATTGGCCTTAACAGACGTCGATCCGGCTCCGTGACTACCTCTGCTGCCGGCTTGTGTTGTTGTCGCCATAACAACTAACAACAATCGCCATTTTCTTTTGTACTAGTCAAATTACCACAGCAATCAGTTCAATGTTCTACTCTTATTCTATAAAACACAAACACACACATTAAAATGAAGCCCTAATGGTGAAGGGTCAATGTTGCTGATCTGGGAAATGAGGCTGTGCCTGTACTAGCTCCTAGCTCCTAGCTCCTATGTGCGTGCACCTAGCACACAGTCAGTATATGAGCATGTTTTGTGAAAAACAACAAAACACTTGGTATTTCTCAGTATAACCAGCACAGATTTGCCACCTGTGAGCCTGTCTGTGTTCTGACCAACATCACAATTATAACCTGTTTGCGCTGGAAGGACAGCCTTCTGTTCTGTGACATGAAAAAACACCACTATAAACCGTGACCCATTGGCACATGATGCCATGTGGCTATTTTAAAATATTACTAATCACTTACAAAGCCCCGAAAGGCCTCGCCCCAAGTTATTTAGCAAATCTTTTATTGCCCTACATCCCTTCCCGCACTCTGAGATCCTCAAACGCGTCATGCCTTGTGGTCCCAAGGTCTCAATTCATACACAAAGGTGGTAGAGCCTTTGCAGTCAGGGCCCCTATAGACTATGGAATGACCTGCCTGAGGAGATCAGGGCTGCAAACTCTGTTGTGTCTTTTAAATCATTTTTTTTTTTAAACTCACTTTTTTAGAATTGCTTTTCTGTGATTTTATTTATTTTTTATGACAGTTTAGTTGTTTTACTCTTTGGGTTTTTATGTGTTTAGTTATTGGCTTTTAGTACCTTTTCTTATCCCTGTTTTAAATGTGTTCTGTTTTTTATTGTAAAGCACTTTGTAACTGTGTTTTGAAAGGTGCTATACACATAAAGATTATTATTATAACATCATGAGTATTGTATTCATAAAACAAGTAGAAATGGATATCGTTAGGCTTTTATTGATACTAGCTTTTATCGATACTCCTTGTCGGGTCGGTTCTTTATCATTACTAAATATTTGCTTTTTAATATATTATTTAAAACAAGAATAATTTCCGAACAGGACTAAAAATATAACTACAAAGTCATTATATAAGCTCATTAATATTTCACTGGAAACAAATCTAAAATGTCAATAAAATAAATCCTGAGTGAAGTTTATAAAGAATGAAGAACAGAGACATCAGTCAGTATCCGTCCTCCCTCCTGTCCTCCCTCCTGTCCTCCTCAGGCCTTCACAGGGCACTTTAAATGACAGGATTTTGTTGTCTGAGTTAGCTCAATGCTTTTTAACGAAGGGTCTATTAGTACCTCTTAGTCAAGAGGTTCTGACTAAATTAATATTCTCTTTCTGTTCCATTATACAAGGTAATATAGAGGTATTAATGTTCCAGCTCTCCATATACAGCAACAGCTATATAGTGCTATTCCTGCTCAGTATGCATCGATCTTTACTTTTGTTTTAGGGACTGTTTCCATTCTGTCCTTTTGGTGATTTGTGCCAATGAGGCATACTGTGAAGACACAAACATTATTCTTCCAAAATGTTTTTTTTTTTAATGATATCTTCACACTAAAAAGATAAATTCCCAAAAAGCGTCCTGACCCAGGTTGTTATATTTATGCCCTCGAGTGACTGTTAAGGGATATTGCACTGATCCCTGAAACACAGTCTGATGCTAAACTGTGGTTTTCCACCATGTTGTTATGAGCTTTCACTGCGAGTCATTTCCATTAAAAACTGATTGCCCATATTTTTTTTTATTTCCTTTCACTTGGTGCTTTCTTATGATGCCTCACTATCTCCGTTTGAGCGATGCAAAATCAGATTATTTCAGCCATTGTTTTTGAGTGTTGTGACTCTGCTCTTCTACAAATTACTAAATTGCAAAAGCAGTAGTGAAAGTCAAAAAAGGCCCATCTTTTTGTAAATCAGATATATAATAAATAATAAATCTTTTGTTTTTGACTAGCTGTAGCGCATCACAGACATCTCTGTTACTATTCAGTGTCCCTCGCCAATAATAAAAAATTATATAAGACGTGTGTGATTGGTGAAAGTTCTCTCCAAAAACAATACATACATGTGAACAACCTCGACAACAACAACATATGTATCCTGTTTTTCGAGCGAGGAAGGCAATATGGTCAAAGCATCTTACGACCCACCAGTTTAACCTTCTGATGCGACAGATGGGAAAGGAATCTGGACCCGTCAACACCCATAAATCACACCCATTCACGGTTCAACACCAGCAGCAGCAGCAGCAGCAACCCTGCTGGTGGTGTGTGACAAAGGCAATGTTATTCTCTCATTGCATCACACAAAAACACATTACACATGTGTTTGGGTGTGTGTTGGATACATTGGCAGCACATGTATCCAACGCTGACATGCAGGAACATGTGATATGAATGTGTACTAGGACTGTCCTCAACCAAAGGAATTCTTAGTCGACTAATCGATTAGTTGATTTAATCAACAGATCTGTAAAACTGAGTTTCTCCACAAAGAATCAAACAAAAGCACCACTTTAAATCATGTGTTTACCAAGAGAGGTGTGCTCATAAGTTCTTAGAGTCATTCAGCATGAAAAAAGCATAATAACTGACTAATTGACTAAGAAATCTTAGCCAACTAAGATCGAAATGCTGGATTAGTCGATTAATAGACTAATGGGCAGCCCTAAAGGCAACACACACACAAACACATAAATGCATACACACACACCAAAACATGCTGAGTTTTTACAACAAAGTGGTCCGATAAGGTTTCCCCTGAAAGGTTCTCAGTACGCTGCTGACATCTGCTGGTCAGAGATTAAAACAACAAGCTTCACACAAAACCTGAAGAAACAAAATCCCTGTTGATTGCAGCAGACAAACATTCACACACGGACACATGCAGAGTAGGAGCTGTTTTATATGTTTGGGAATTTTTGGTCAATATCTGGTTTCAGTGTAAAATGTGCACAGATGAAAAAAATAAGGAATAATATGTTTGCAATCCACAGAGCCAGCTTTCTAATCCTACTGTACAATGTTCAGTATCAATACCACATGATTTTAGGATGGAAGAAGAAGACACCAGTAAATCCTACTGACACTAGGTGTGTCAAGGTTTGCATGAGACTAGATACACCGCCAAAAAACGACCAAAAGCACACAAAATTCCTGATTTCATGTTAAACAGAAAAAGTATGACAATGTTTTTCTGTAATTTCATTGTTGTTGTGTGCAGACAGAGTAGAATGAATCAGGTTCAAGAGTGGCTTGAGCATCAGCAGATCAGAGCTTGCAAAGCATGGTAAAGACAGACAGGGAGGGATACACATACACAGTATACACATAACACACAAACAAACACATTTGTTTTCTATAGATGCCACTTTGCAACATGTGCATTCAACTGATTATCAACTACAACCACCTTCCTCAGTGTAGCCTCAATAGAACCAGAAAAGAGGACGAAACTCAGACAATTAAACAAACACATAATAAATAACTGGACACCACGGCGGGGGCAACAAGAATTATTAAGATACAAAAATTAAATAGCCTGACACTTCTCATAAAAGCAACAGTAGACCAAAACATCACAGAGGCAGACAACACAGATATGTAGAAACAATATAAACTCCACAGCAGCTGCAGACAACAAACACAAAAGAGAGTTACAACCATCACAATGATGGAGTTAGTTGTTCTTACCTCTTACCTTCCTCTGTCCCAGCAGAACCAGTCCTCTCGGCCTGTCTGTCCCAGTAGAACCAGTCCACTCGGCCTGTCTGTCCCAGTAGAACCAGTCCAGTCAGTCTCTCTGTCCCAGTAGAACCAGTCCACTCGGCCTGTCTGTCCCAACAGAACCAGTCCACTCGGCCTGTCAGTCCCAGTAGAACCAGTCCACTCAGCCTCTCTGTCCCAGTAGAACCAGTCCACTCAGCCTCTCTGTCCCCTCACACACACCTCACAGCATCTTAGCATGTTAGCGCCACCCAGCATGCACCTG
>CAKAOH010038880.1:49956-69359 GCA_916701665.1 Sebastiscus tertius
GCCTCAATAGAACCAGAAAAGAGGACGAAACTCAGACAATTAAACAAACACATAATAAATAACTGGACACCACGGCGGGGGCAACAAGAATTATTAAGCTACAAAAATTAAATAGCCTGACACTTCTCATAAAACCAACAGTAGACCAAAACATCACAGAGGCAGACAACACAGATATGTAGAAACAATATAAACTCCACAGCAGCTGCAGACAACAAACACAAAAGAGAGTTACAACCATCACAATGATGGAGTTAGTTGTTCTTACCTCTTACCTTCTTGTCTCAATGACATTCTGTGATTCTTGTGCACCATGAAGTCCTCCTCAGTGTGCTCCAGGTCCAACTTCTCTCTTCTCAAAGCATAACCAGTCCACTGGGCCTCTCTGTCCCAGTAGAACCAGTCCACTGGGCCTCTCTGTCCCAGTAGAACCAGTCCACTCATCCTCTCTGTCCCAGTAGAACCAGTCCACTGGGCCTCTCTGTCCCAGTAGAACCAGTCCACTCTGCCTCTCTGTCCCAGTAGAACCAGTCCACTCATCCTCTCTGTCCCAGTAGAACCAGTCCACTCATCCTCTCTGTCCCAGTAGAACCAGTCCAGTCAGTCTCTCTGTCCCAGTAGAACCAGTCCACTCGGCCTGTCTGTCCCAACAGAACCAGTCCACTCGGCCTGTCAGTCCCAGTAGAACCAGTCCACTCAGCCTCTCTGTCCCAGTAGAACCAGTCCACTCAGCCTCTCTGTCCTCTCACACACACCTCACAGCATCTTAGCATGTTAGCACCACCCAGCATGCACCTGTTGGGTGTGTTTGATTTGGATCACTCAGCGTGCTGGCCGGGTGGTGCAATAAATCAGTGACTAGTTAAGGCAGATGCAACCTGTTGGTGGAATGCAACTAAGTAGATTTACTCAAGTACTTCACATAAGTAAGAAGGAATTGGGATGTTATAGTTGCTCTAGCATAAATAAAATTAATAAAAATAGAAATAAAGGAGTATGTAAAATGTAAATTATGTACATGATGCTAATATATATATTTTACAATATATCTAGAGAATAAAAATAAACTTATAAAAATAAGAAATATGTACAAATATGTGCATTAAACACATACAATATACAGTATAACCACAGTGTAAATAAAAACTCAATAATTGACTTCCACCTGAACACAACCACTGTGATAAGTGTGATAACTTCATTGTATTTGTAGCGTCTCAGTGTTTCAGTCAAAAGACAAATGTATGCAGCGCCGACATGAAGATGTGTTGAACTAAGTCTGTCTCACGCAGATAAACAGACACCACCCTTTGTGATCATCCATTTTCACCCCCGGGTTCTTCACCTCCAGATTATCCTCTGGTATGAGTGTGTGTGGGCGGCACGTCTGAGTCCATCTGTGAGTCAGTCATCAGATGGACTAGCAGGCTGATTACACACACACACACACACACACACACACACACACACACACAGGCTGGTATGACAAAGACATCTTGACCTCGTCATCTTCGTCATAAGCCTGTGATGAATAAGACCTAGAGAGACAGAGCGGGAGGGAGACGATGTGCAGGGAGAGGACAAAAAATAGAAACACCTTAACATTCAGTAGAACTGCAGTAGATACTGGTCCAGTATTATTGACCAATACTGCAAAATGATGTAATCTGGCTATAGGGGAAAGGTCTGCAAACACATGACGACATACTGCAGTTCTAACACGACAAACAAAACAAAAGATCAGGAGCCACAATTAGAGCTTCATGTATACCGACTGACCCACAATCTAAAGCCACAAATACAACTCTGCATTACTAATTTGTGCGTATAGGAAATATGAAAAATATTGCCCTTGACACATTTTTAAATGCAGATGTGGAACTTCACTTACTGTAAGTGGCCTTCTTCTACTCACAGAACATGGCCGTGGTTACACTATTTATCCTACGGCATTTTTAAACAATTTTTAAAACGCGCTGCTCACAGGATTGCCTAAAAAGCATTTCAATCGTCTACAACTACTCCATAAAAAGCAGCTGTTTTAACTAGAAAAAGTAAATACGACCATAAAACACCTGTGTGAAGGTCGTTAAACAGGCTTCCAGAAAGTTTTACAATTGATTTTCAAATTGTAATGCTTGTTTTTAAGGCCCTACGCGGTCTGGCACCCCGATATCTCTCTGACATGCTTGTGAGCTACGAACCAGCTAGACCCCTTAGGTCATTGCCGTCTGGTTATTCCCCTGGGTCTCCACGGAAACTGGTGAAACTGCCTTTAGCTATTATGCACCAAGCTGCTGGAACATCTTACCCAGTCATGTTAGGTGTGCCCCAACGCTATCATCTTTTAAAACTAAACTGAACCTTTTTAACTGGACCACTTTCACCTTTCAATAGTCTGGTTCCTGGTTTTAATTATTGTTTTATCTATTCTTACTTCTTTTTATTATTATTATTATTATCCTACGTGTTTTATGTGACTGTTTTTATATTTTACTTATGTATAATATGTTATCTTTACACCATCAATACAGTGTCAGTGGCTGCAACCTCCGTGGTTGCTCACGCATCTTGCAGCAAATGAATTGCTCTATAAATAAAGTTTGCCTGCTTGCTGGGACAATTATGACAAAAGTATTTTATGCTCTCATCTCTTCAGAGGCTGCCTGCAAGCGATAGAATTCATTTCAAGGTGCGTCCCATTGTTTTCGATTCACTTCAGGGCCTTCCTCGCAATTATTCCTCGCTGCAGGACTAAAGCCTCGGGTGACGGTGCATTTAGTTCACGCTGTGGAACTGCCTCCTAGAAGATTTGAGGGCGTACACTTATTGTGAAAAGCAGTGGTTCCCAACCTTTTTCTTTAGGGGACGCCTTTTCTATCAACTAAACAAAACTTAAACTGACGACCCCTGACATATTTGATGTTTATTTCATATTATATTCAATACAGAACAAAAACAGAACAAAACAACTGATAAACTGTACAATTAACCCAGATAGTGAGCACAATAACTGCAGGAAGTTTGTGTAAAACGAGCAATTTGGATGAATTTTGAGCTGATTATTTCCTGTGAGTTGCATCAGAGATGAGTTTTCCTGTTATTTGTAGGAACTTTTATTACAATTCTCTGTTTTGTGTATTTTTATTTATTTTTAACGATCATTCATATTTAATAGGCTTCTTTTTGGTGAAATCCAGTGTTTTCTTCTCTCTGACGCTAGGCCATTGTTCTATTAGCGCTTTAGTTGTTTTACTTTTCTAATGCAGGACGAGGCTGTTTATCAGAGAGACGAGGCTCTGTGAATATAGCGTGTGTTCAGGTCTTCCTCATGGCCTTATCTTGTTAATATCTTAAATAATAATCCAAACTTTAAAAATAATTTCATTTTGTTTTCTTCACAGAAATGAATGAAATGCTGAGCTATAGACCAACTGTATATTTACACCCCTTAAAATAAAGACGGCCTCGCGACCCCCAGGCTGGGAACCAGCGGTGAAAAGGGTTCAAGATGTCAATTTTGATGTGCTGCACTAAAAATGAGCTGGGAACTTTTTCTGTGACAGACATGTACTGTAGAGGGCTTTAAAGCTGAAGTAGACGAGATTGGAGAAAATATGATTTAAAAAAGTTATTTTTATAAAACGGTCGCTATATCGTGACAGTAGTACAAAAAAATCACGTCCCTCTGTGTCCTCCTGTGTCCTCCGGTGCTCCTAACGGCATCTGCAAGATTTCACAGACTGGAGGAAAACAAGCAGTCAGAGCTGATCTGAAGTCTGCTGTCCATCTGCCGTCTATGAGAGCCGGCTGTCAATCACTCTGAACTCAGACCAAACGGTCAAACTAGGCAGCGCTGATCAAATATGAATCAATATTCTGTTACGTTAATGCCTATTTCTCTCCTCAGATGTTGTCAGAATCATCTTGTAGTGCACGGTTTAGCTGTAATGAGAAAGTTTGTGACGCAGCAGCCATTGTGAAATCTGGTGAAGGAACACCAAGTTCCGGTCACATGATCGGAACATAGCCAATAGGAACGCTCTCTCAATGACATGACCTGTGATTGATCAAAGTCTCCCGTCACGGGCTAGATTTTTTAAAGCCTGAAAACAGAGCCATGAGGAGGAACAGAAGTCTAGTTTTCTATCAGAACAATTGAATTACAATATGCTGAAAGGTTATTTTGGGATTTTTGCCCAATGATGCCAAAAATATACTGACTACTGCCACTTTAAGTGACATTGTAAATCTTGATCGGTACACAGTGATATATATTTTTGGAAGTTCTGGGAAGTGTTTCAGTATACGATTACTTCATCGGGCATTTATTACATTATGTGTCTCTCAAAAGGAAAGGTGACCCTTAAATGATTTGGTTTTATTTTACAGAGGTGTCTCACATAACGATTCATTTTAGTTTTCATCAGATGTCATTTTTAGCCTCTCTGGATGGCAATATCTGTCTGTCTGTCTGTCTGTCTGTCTGTCTGTCTGTCTGTCTGTCTGTCCAACGAAAGTACACCAAACAAAGTATGTGGAGACACAAGCAAGCAAGGAAGCTCTGGCATTTCCCAACTCTGGATGATTGTATAGAGGTGAACCTCATCTCCTGCACCCCAGCTCACAGACTGGCTTGTTGTGTGTAATTAGGTCAGTAGAGCTCTTTACTGGCAAACTCATGAATTATTGATTTAACGTAGTCTGCCAATTTGGGAACTCCCTTTTCATCGGAGTTCATCCGTTTTCACTGGAGACAGTCTGGATAATGAGTGAGCTCACGGTTTTAATGGGCATGTAAACTTATCAAGATTGAAAGTTTTGCGTTGGTGAATATGAATTAGGTGTTAGCTTGTTTTGTAGTCTTCTTCAGAGTCACATGCTGTTCACTGTTGGAAACAATCAACTTCAACCCGGAGAAAACTGTATAATGTGAATGTATCACATGAAAAATATATTTCACATGTTTATCACATATGGAGCCCATTTCACGTGTGGGAAAGTTCACATATTGGAACATGTGGTTTAGGGCAGTCATTCCCAAAGACTGGGTCGCGACCCAAAGATGAGGTCGCAGGAGATTTTATTCAGATCGCCAAATAAACTTGCACAATTTCTTCCATAGTCTTGTATTTCCGACTGATATCTGCTGTACAAGTTTGAGCCACATGAGGGAGCCTGAATGTTTGTATTGTTCTGATTATTACCTCCGCCAAGGCCGAAGGCGTAGGCGGGAAGGAGGTTATGTTTTCACCAGCGTTGGTTTGTTGGTTTGTTTGTCCGTTACCAGGATTACTCCAAAAGTCCGTGATGGATTTGAATGATATTTTTTGGAGGGGTGGAGTGTGGCATAATGAACAATCCATTAGATTTTTGGTAGACTGTAGATTCGGCGTTTTTTCACATTAAACTCTGTGAATTACAGCTGAGTTCGACCAAAGCACGCTTGATGATTGTTGGACAGACTAACGATGACGGTTTAGGCGAGTTTAATTTTGTTTCTGTCCAGTTTGAATGAAGTGTTTTACGATGCTCCGCTACGTACAGCTGATCTCAACATAAACAAAAATACACTTGGATGATGGCGCAAGCTGAATGGAGAGGGGGGGGGGGGGCGGAGGTCTGAGCTCTCCAAGTGCCATTCTAGTTGTAGCAAACTTCTATCATTGAATCTAATCTGAAACGCTAGCATCCAATCTGTTTTTATTTTACTGATGTGAGGAAAAAAAACGAGGGCCTGTTACTCTGCCTAAATAGTTATTTGGTCTCATTAATAAAGTATTTAACATTTGCATATGTTTTCAATAACACATGCATAAAATTAAGTTTTGATTTATCAAACATTAATTATAAGGCATGTAACACCATACAAACATGCTCAATAGAGATATAAATCGTGTCTTCAATCAGTTATGCTTGTGATTATGATGCTGAATCAGAGTATTGTTACTACTCAAGGTCAACAAACTGAGGTATAGTCTCCACATACAAAAACTTGGGATTTTTAATTGATGACCAACTCTCTTTTAAACCTCATATACAGAGTCTGGTGAACAAGTTGAAATTGAAGTTAGGTAAGACACAAGTTTTGTTTTTCTCTTGATGTCTGACAAAAACTGGTTGAAGCGATGTTCTTGCCTGTTCTTGACTACGGTGATCTGCTTCACACGAATGCATCAGTCCATTGTCTCCATATGTTGGATACTGTATATCACAGCGCTGTAAGGTTTGTTACAAACTGTAGAGCCCTCACTCATCACTGGATATTGTACTCCAAAGTAAATTGGCCTGCTCTGTCAATACGTTGGCTTAGTCATCAGTATGTTTTTATCTATAATGCCATTCTGGGTAGACTCCCCTGTTATTTATTTATCTTTCTAACCAGAAAACATGGCAATTCTGGGTTACGGTCTTAGGACACGATGCTTATGACTGTTCCCAGAGTTCGGACTGAGTTGGGAAAGAAGGCCTTTATGTTTTCTGCACCATCTGCATGGAATAGCCTGCAAAATGAACTTAAACTCTAGGACCTAGTCGCTCTAAATGAATTTAAAGGCATGGTGAAATCTATAGAAACGGACTCTATCGATAATTGTACTTGTTTTGATTGAATTAGGATTATATGGCTTCCCTGCATTTTTACGGTATAGCACCTTGGAGCTGATCTTTTGTTTTTTAATGTATGAAACTGTTTGTACTGCTGCCTTTCTTGGCCAGGTCGCTCTTGCAAAAGAGATTTTCATCTCAAAGGGTCTAAACCTGGTTAAATAAAGGTAAATGAAACATGTGAACTTCTATTTGAAGGCTGATCTGATGTCTGCCAACTTTCAGTAGACTCAAGCAACATTTGCTCAGGGTTGTTGACAGCAGCAGACTCGGTCCAAATAGCAACATTTTTTCCCAGCGAACCTTCGTACTAAATGGATTTGAATCAATTCCCAGATGAGTCTAACAGCGCCAGTTAGAGTCAGCCTTTCTATCATTAAAAGTAGAGCGTTTTTTAAAAAGTCATTCTCAAACAATTCTCCGATTTTAAACTTCACCTTTCAACACCGCCGGGTCCGTGAACAGAGAGAAGCCTGTGAGTCTGTGGGTTGGCTGGTCTGTGGCATTGTATAACAGATCATTTTGTGAGGCTTACTTCTCCAAAACGCAGCTCTAAGTGCGTTTGTGAGTTCATGATGTCTAGACACACATCCTGGTGGGCTGGCTCAATGCCCTGCCAATCAGATTTAAACTGACTAACAGGCCAGAACAAACACACAAAGAGAACGACAGAAAGGGATATTCCACAAATCTGGCCAGATGTGCCATATTTGTGGTAACATCTAACTGAATTATTAATTCTGTGTGCTGAATTAATTACAGAACCCAATTTGTTACTAGTGCAGAAATAACGTGAGCAATAGATTTGTAAAAAGTGATTGGTGATGGGGACACATCCCCCGTGTTCTCCAAGGTCTTAAGCTCACCACAGGTCACACTTGATAAAAACAAAACATTAGCATTTCACTTTAGTACTGAAGCCCTGCAGTTGGATTTTGCTCCTTCCATTTCCCCTGGTCCAAGCTAGACGCCACATCCTGGGAAGACAAAACAGAGACGACTGTATCAGTGGCGAAAACAGAAATAAATGAGGAATGACATGAGAGAAGAAGAGGAATGTAGAAATGGATGTATTTACAAGTATGTATTTAAAACAAAATCAAAATCCGCTCCAGAATATGATGCAAGCCTGCTGTTTGGGGGCTCAGGGAGGCCAGCTGTAAAACATGACTAAAGGATTTAAGGATATGATAGGATGAACTTTATTAATCCCCAAAGAGGGAACCGTAAACAAAGACATGCACAATACGTCAACAAAGATAAAGCACAATATGCACAACACGCCATCTACACGATAGATAACACTGGCTGGGTAATTGAAGGGAAGTACATAGAGTAGTTCCACTGCAACAACGACAGGAGGGTCAGTAAAAGCCAAGTATACGGTCATAAAAACAAAAAAAGCAGATGTGCCAATGTCCAACCATGTAAACAATAGGGTTGTAACGAAGAGATTTTCATGGTACATTAACCATTTCAGAAAATATCACCATTTCACTGTATACTGTATTACGCTATTACTATTATTACTATAATATAATTATTATTATTATGATTATAATTATATATATATCATACTTGCCAAGCCTCCCGTTTTTGATTGCCCTCTCCCGGTTTCCTCCCGAGGTCACAATTCTGCTGTATTTCTCCCGATTTAAGGCAATGTTTCTCACCCCATTTCCTGTGCGTTAGGATGACAGTAGAGCTACACCAAATGTCTTTTCCCCGTTGCCGAGTTGTGTCTGAAAAGGCCTTCAGTGAGTGAGAGATGGACGGAGAGAGCTACTAGAAAGAAATACTCAAGCAGAAGAAAAACATTAATGAATGAATGAATAAAAAGTGATGAATTAGTTAGTTTATGCCAGAGATTGACAGAAGTTTACTCCAGAGGTGTAAATTATTCAGTTCTCTTTCCTGAGAATTAAAAGCAAAATTAAAAGTAGGCATATTTTTTTCTTTTGTGATCAATTTTTTATTGGTATTTAAGCATAATTATATAGGGTGGGGTTACAAATTGATAGATCACCAATAGAATAAAACAATATAATCACAAACAAAACAGAAAAAAACAAACAAATGACAACAAAAAGCTATTTAAATAAAAACTTCTGCGTAAGTTCTTCCAGACCTAGAACTACTACTCCAGAAAGTAGGCTTATTTTATTAAATGCTATTGCAGCGTACTTATTATTTTTATTCTGAAAAATCACCAGAGTGCAGGAAACAATGTCTCTGAAACTCGTTTCTTTCTAGGGGGAGGACCCAGAAAAGGTTTTGAAACCATCCCTATTTTTTAGGTCGCAAGGTTAGTAAGTATGATATATATAATTGTTCATATAAGATAAGATAAGATAAGATATTCCTTTATTAGTCCCACAGTGGGGGAATGTGCAGTGTACAGCAGCAAAGGGGATAGTGTAAAAAACAAGAAGCATCAGCTAAACAAAGTGTAACAAAATATGAACCATTTAAATAGAAGGAAGTATAAAAATAGCAGCAGTATATATACAGCACTGACGATAAACAGACTATTAACAAAATTGCACAAGTGGAAAATGATATTCTTACTCAACCCGTCAATCTCTAGATCTTCATCCTCCTAAATTTCTCACTAGTAGAGGTCAATTTTCGATAAGATTGAGGGGAACCAAATTATGGATTAGCTTTTCATATCTCTCAATAAACTTCATCTGTCAAATGTTTCAAAAGTCGCTTAAAGGGTCATTTAATTGCTGTCTTGTAATTGCTTTTCCCCATGTTGTCCATGTATCTGTTTTTATGTTTTTTTATTTTTTTTCCACTCACAATGTTGTTTGGTTACGACTACCTATAACTCTTTATAGATATTAAATCAATATCCTCCTCATAAACACTAACCATACACTTCCACGCAACGCACACACACACACACACACCTGTCTTTTTTTAAAATATATTTACTGTGTTGTTATTATTATATATATATATATATATCTTGTCCTAATTGTTTGTTATCACTATTATGTAGTCATATTCTTTCTTTATATTAATCTTGTCTCTAGGTGGAGATTAAAGCCCAGTGGGTTTTTTGCCTCTTCCTGCACTATATATTATTAATTTATTTTTTTGTTATGTTGTAGAGTCTTAAATTGTGCAAAATAAATAAATAAATATTGCACAGTGAGAATGAAATGAAATTCCACCTGTAAATATCAGGTTATTGTCAGTTTTTGGTGTGTAAGTGTAAGTGGTCTACTGGGAGCAGTGCTGGTTGTGGAGTCTGACAACCATATATACCATATAAAATATACAATATGAAATATTCCATTTTTGGAGGTATAACTATGATAATGTTATCATTTTGTGAGCTTCATGAAAGCAGCAGTTAGTGGCTGTTTGATGACAGCAGTGCTGCTCTGCTGCACCTTGCCCAGCAGGTAATCGTCACTCCAGGATTACGCACCTTTGACCTCCAGCTCTGTCAACAGTAAGCTGCTCACTGAGATGCTCTAGTGCGACCAAATCCACCAGCAGCAACCGGTTTGTCACATGACCAGCGTGCAGAGCTGCCTGCCTCTCTCACTGTGTGTGTGTGTGTCTTTATTTCCGCGTTCACAGAGAGACTGAATGAGTCTCCACGGCTGCTACTGCGTTTCTACCTTAAACTGCGTCGCCGCGCGGGTCTATCTCATCACGCACATCACCGCATCACCTCCTGCTGGACTCCACGCTGCTGCAGGACCACCATGCTCACGCGGGTGAAATCTGCGGTGGCTAATTTCATGGGAGGAATGATGTCCGGAGGCTCCAACGGAGATCATCCCGGAGGCTCCGACCTGCCGCTGAAATACCCCTACAGCCGGCCGGACTTCCTGGGGCTGTCGCCGGACGAGGTGGAGTGCTCTGCGGATCACATAGCGAGACCGATCCTCATTCTGAAGGAGACGAAGAGGCTGCCGTGGTCCACCGGCTACGCAGAGTGAGTAACAACCTGGATATACTGGATATGCATGCGTCCATCTTTTATCCTGCAGGAGCATCCCTTTGGAGAAGTGAGCGCGTCTTCCTTTAAACAGTAGCACCAGACGCTTTTATTATTATTATCATTATTATTATTATTATGAAAGGATGCATGTATATGTGATATGTGCAAAATAGGCCAAGGTGCAGCAGCTGGCCTTTCCTCCATATATTCCTCCAGTTATAACCTCCATCACAGCATAAACACCACAGTGTCCTACCAGACATAAAACACCTCCAAGGTCGCTATAATAATCTATAGGTCATATAGGAATGCTTTATTATTGCTGTGTTATTGACATATAGATGGAAGCTTACTATTGGTGCAGACTCACTGTGAGATCATGGTGTTTTTTTTGACACAATGAGATCAACAAACTGCACCCTCAAACCTATTTTGAATAGCTAAATCAAGTTTACTGGCACTAATATCTAGGCTTTAAGTCTGGAAAGCTCTCACAAATAGTCACCAGTTGTACCTGCTTCAGTGTTGTGTGCAGAGTGTTAATAGCCTACAGTACAGCGTCTCAGTAAAGCCTACATCACAGCATAAACATCACAGTTTCCTACCAGACATAAAACACCTCCAAGGTCGCTATAATAATCTAGGCCATACAGGAATGCTTTATTATTGCTGTGTTATTGACATATAGATGGAAGCTTACTATTGGTGCAGACTCACTGTGAGATCATGGTGTTCTTTTTGACACAATGAGATCAACAAACTGCACCCTCAAACCTATTTTGAATAGCAATAACTTGTTTTACTGGCTCTTATTTGTTAGGCTATAAGTCTGGAAAGCTCTCACAAATCTGGAAAGTAACTATAGGCTTGAAGATATATAAATGTAATGGAGTAAAGAGGACAATAGTTGCCTCCAAAATGTGGTGGAGTAAAAGTATAAAGTAGCATAAAATAATGATAATCAAGTAAAGCACCTCGAAATTGTACGTAAGTGCAGTTAGGCTACTTCAGTAAATGCACTTACTGGTAGTTAAATTCTACCATTGCTTTAGCACAATATATCGACTGATAAGATAAAGGCCTTATGTTGGATCCAGCTTTATTTGATAAACAAATAAATAGCAGGTGCAGCAGCTGGCCTTTCCCCCATATACTCCTTCAGTTCAAGCCTACACCACCGCATAAACATCACAGTTTCCTATTTTTTATTTATTTATTTGCACATATAGGCTATAAGTCTGGAAAGCTCTCACAAATAGTCACCAGTTTTACCACTTTACCTGCTTCAGTGTTGTGTGCATAGTATTAATAGCCTACAGTGCAGTGTCTCGGTAAAGCTGGTATAACCTGACGGATATCCTGTAGACGTACATTACATGGGACTGACTGTAATCACTTGCAGAGCAGGTTTGGAGTATTTGCCTCGTCAGACACTAGAAGTCATCCTAACTCCTTTTATACTTGACAACTGAGAACAGAATCGCAACCGGACCTGAGATCATCTGTTGTATTATTGATATCACATCTTATGTTTGGGGCGTACGTACACAATCCATTAGGCTGTAATAAACCGGCGGTGTTGCATTTTTAAAAGGACGTATTATAAAACAGCATCTAGTGCAGCAGCTTGACTCATGACAAAGCTAAGTTGTTACTTTGCTTCTATAATTGTTAGTATGGCTGGCTGGGTGATATCCAATATCACAATGTTTTTGACCAAATACCTCAATATTGCGACGATGTTGTTGACTATTGGTGCTTTCACAAAATATTCACACAATGAGATTTTTGATTAATAATCATCAGTAATGGCTTATAGAACAGCTAAAACAGTCTGGTCAGGTCAGAAAATGACATCACTTTACTGCAATGCAGCCTTTAAAACCAGGAAAAGACAACATTTATGCCATATTACGATATCCAAAGGCGTTCTGCCGTCTGTTATTTCTTTATAGCAGACCATTGCTATGTATAACAGACCGTTGCTATGTATAACAGACCGTTGCTATGTATAACAGACCCTTGCTAAGTATAACAGACCGTTGCTATGTATAACAGACTGTTGCTAGGTATAGCAGACCGTTGCTATGTATAACAGACCGTTGCTAAGTATAACAGACCGTTGCTATGTATAACAGACTGTTGCTAGGTATAGCAGACCGTTGCTATGTATAACAGACCGTTGCTATGGACACAGTTTTGATATATATTGCCCAGCCCTAGTTGTTAGTAGGCCGATGGGAGTGTAGCTGCAGAAAAATGCCGACTTGGTGAAATATGTTTCTATCAACAACATACAGGAACGACTTAATTTGCATGCTGGTAGGAGCAGCGTGCTGAACACTCCTCCTCAGGCTAAAAACAACCTGCACTATGCAAACAAAACCCTTTATCTTCATGTAGTTCACATTCAACCTTTGACAGGACACAACTCAAAAGTAGGGTAAACTCTCATCGTCGTCTAAACGCCCGAGAGCACAGAGTCACCATCACTTCCACTCATTCATTCCCACATGAAGTATCCGGGTGGTCTGGTGGTTAGTGGGGATGTCTCATCAGAACTATACAGGTCACAGTTCAGACCTTGAGGCGATCTTATCCGCACAGTGTGTGACTCGACGGTTTAGTGGCCTGGATTCATAAATCCACAAAGAAGATTTAGTTTGCTCTGTGTTTCCCCCCGACATCAAGTCGTATCTTCACGCTGTTGACGGGCTGTTATGATAGAGCGCCTGTTTTCTTCAGCTTAATTGCTTAATCGATGATGTTGGACATTCAGCGAGAACGCTGCGTGCAGAAACTCCCCGTATCTGTTTGCGTCTAGTGTTTCAACTTCAGCCGTCCTGCCCTGAACCCAATGATGTGCAAATGCTTGTCATCTTAAGTCAGCCGGGGCTTGGACACAACTGACCATGTCAGTCTCACTCCCCTCAGGAAAGTGTTCTTCGGTTACAAGAAGTAAACAGGACAGATTAACTCTTTACTAGCAAAGAGAGAGATGCAACTAATCTGGAGGGCGATTTCTCCTATTCACAGATCAACTGTTTGAAACATAATGTCAGAAATAGTGAAAGAAATGACCAGAACAATTTCCCAGAGCTCAAGGCGATGTCTTCAAATAGCTTGTTTTGTCTGGCCAACAGTCCAAAACCCAAATATATTCACTTTGCTGTGATGTAAAACAGACAAAAAAGCAACACTTCACATTGATTAATTGCCTGTTTCAGTACTAAAAGAGATCTATATGGTCTCTGCCTGCCTCCTGTAGAATGAAGAAGAATCCTTTGAAATGGTTTGATTCTCATACACGCCCTCCAATATGTTCCTCATGCTAATCTGCCATGAAGAATTTTTAATTTCAAGGCAGAAAAGAAAGGAAACCATCACCCCACTCATATTGCGTTCTAAAGTAGGTTGCATAATTTAGTTAAAATTATATATATATTTTTTGAATTAATCCTAACTATTGCTGGTTTTTAATAGAAACAACATCATTATTTTACTGAGGTTTCTGTGTCATATAAAAATAACCTAAATAAGATGTATAATTCTACAGGATCAGTTTAACAGCCCTTCTTCATGAATAGATGTCTTGCTGCTGCCAGTGTGTGTGTGTGTGTGTGTGTGCGTGTGTGTGTGTGTGTGTGCGTGTGCGTGCCAGCTTGGCGTAGCATCAGCCAGGACTGAGCCATACTGAGGATTTGTCAACAGCTGGCTGACCAGCGGGCTTCGCTGTAGTGAAATCTCACTGCCAGTGGAGAAAACCTGAGCCCATATGAGAGGATATGATGTAAGGGTTAACAGGGTCAGATACCGATGAGTCGCTCTGATAAAACGCCAGGCTGGATACTTGTAGTGCATTACGGGTAGCATTGTGAGGGGCTTATAGTGTGTGCATCCTGCCAATTATGGTACATATTACACTCTGACTCTGATTATTTGATAAACAATTGTACTTTTTACATCCTATTTCATCATCCTGACTGTTGTTTTTCTACATTGTAAAGGCGTCCATAGTGTCATTAGCAATGGAATGTAAAATCCATTTGGATCATGCAGGGTGAATTGCACATTTGCCACTCTGTGCTTGTGTTTTTCCCCTGTCTTTGAGTGCAGCAGGCCTCTCTGAGTTGAGCTCGCTGAGGTTATCCTAGGTTATTGTGCTGCTCCCTGTGGAGACAGGAAGAGCAGTTTTATGAGAAGGATTCTGATGGGCCGTCTCTGAGTGGGTGCACTGTCAGATCCGGTGAGCACACAATCATTTGAATGGATCAGTGAGTATTGCTCACCAACCCTCTCATCTCGTCTCCAGCGCACTTTTACTGCTGCCTTTTCTCTCCAGTTGTTTTCCCATCAATCATGTACACACACCAGCACTGACCACTAATGTGCACTCCGTTAGGGTGCAGTTTCACAGTGCTGATGTGTTGCATGTTGCTCGGTGTTTTTCCGAAAGTGAGGAGGAAACTGCTCCTGATTCCTTCAGCTGAGTTAAATCAGGCGTGCTCTCTCCAGGAAGTTCTTTTGAGTTTTGGAGGGGTTGACCTCGCTGTGACCATGAGCACGCACAACACCAAAAATGCAAAGTCATGTACAGTAGCCACTTTATCAGGTGCCATCTAATGCAATTCAATACAAGAAATTCTATTCTATTCTATATCTTATTAGGAGAGCGAGATTACTGGTTGCTCTGTGTTCTCAGCTGTAGTTTAAACATGTGTTGGGTGTCTTAGAAAACAGGGAAAAAACAGGAAGGCAATCCAGGCACTCCAGAAACTTATAACAAGGGGCAATGAGGAAGGAAATATTAAAATATAGTGGTCGAAACATGTCGGCTTCTTTTAGCCACTATAATAAAAGGCTTTTAAATATTTCCTTCCTTGTTGCCTCTTGTTATAAGTTTTTAGAGTGCCTGAATTGCCTTCCTGTTTATATTTTATATTACTGAGGTCATCGTTAAATGTGTTGTTGTACCAGACTATATATACTAGTTTATATTGAAAGGTGTTTCTAATTGTTTGTCCCTTTTACATACCGGTGTACTCAATAAAGTGGCCCCTAAGTGGACGTCGCTATCACCTTATATTATTATTTGTGGTGCAGTCAGTAATTACCTCCGCCAAGGCCAAAGGCCTAGGAAGGAAGGAGGTTATGTTTTCACCAGCGGTGGTTGGTTGGTTGGTTGGTTGGTTGGTTGGTTGGTTGGTTTAGAGGATTACTCCAAAAGTCCGCCGTGAATTTGAACGACATTTCTTGGAGAGGTGGGATGTGGCACAATGAACAATCCATTAGATTTTGGTGGCGATCCGGATCATGGTCCGGACTGAGGAATTGTTTTAAGCATTACGATCAGTCAGAACATTAAGACCTCTGGGTAAAACACATGCGAAGTGTAACTGATGACGCGTTGATGACGCATGACCCCGCCTTCTTCCTTCAGAGAGAGAGACGGAGAAAGAGCGGGGGGTGGAGGGGGGAACAACTGTAGATTTGGCGTTTTTTCACATTAAACTCTGTGAAATTACAGCTGAGTTCGACCACTTGGTGATTGTTGGAAAGAGTAACGATGACGGTTTAGGTGAGTTTTATTCTGTTTCTGTCCAGTTTGAATGAAGTGTTTCACGATGCTCCGCTACGTACAGCTGATCTCTACATAAACAAAAATACACGCAATGATGATGCCGCAAGCTGCACGGAGAGGGGGGGTCGGAGGTCAGCGCTCTCCGAGTGCCATTCTAGTTTGTAATGTTACTAGCTTACATCACCACCTTCAGGTTAGTGTACACATACAGCAGTTTGTGCACTTCAAGTACGTTATTAAAGGCCACCTTATTAATAGCCATTACCACTTTAAACTTAATACTGCCTTCAATCCTGGCCCCTTCCTCCTAATTCTTTGGGTGCACTCAAATGAAAAAGTGATCCATTAATCACAGAAGTAATTGAGAAGTAAATAGATTATGACAATAATCATTAGTTGCAGCCTTAGTTACATGAATACCTAACCATGAAGGTTCCTAGCTTCAGTTTGGATAAAGGCGAGGTTCGACTGGCAATTAGCATGAGATATAGTAGACAGAAAGTTTCTGTCCAGTGGTGGAATGATTATTCCAAATCCAATTCTTTTCTACAGTAGCCACAAGAAGAATTTCATTAAGAACTGTTAAAGCACTTCATCAATAGGAGAGATCCAATTTTGATGGTCGTGTAGCAAAAACATGCACACCAAATGAGCTTCACCTTGGCTTCCCCCTCTCCTCCACTTCCTCCAAGAATAAGTTGTGACAAAGCCTTCCCAGACACCCATTCATTCATTCACTCTACTGACCCCGGACCAATATAACGCTGCATCCTCAGCAGCAGTGTGATCAATACTTAATCAATATGTGTCTGGACACTAAACAGTATACTATACTATACTATACTATACTATGCTGTACTAACTCCACCACAGCACACTGTATGTCTTGTCTGCAGGTCAGCAGACGTGCATGTGTGAGAGGGTGTGTCAGAGATTTGGCTTATGTGTAGAAGGCTGTAGCATTAAGCATTCATATCTCAGTTAAGGGAACTGAGATGAGAAAGTGGCCGCTCCAGGGTGTCTAACAGTATGAAGTCATTATTGTTGAATGAACTTAGGGCGTATCTTAACAGCAGATATTGTATGTGTCCAAGACAACTTTCCTTCGGGACAATAAAGTCTATCTTATCTTATGTTATCTTATGTTATCTTATGCATTTCCAATACAAAGAAGGGTTAAAATATGTTAACGCCACAAAAGTGCCATAAATATGCATGTTATCCTTATTTTTATTGTAGGTTTATCCATATTATTGTTTGGACTTTTCCTCTTCTTTTCACTGCAAAGGAGCTAAATTAAGTCACTGTTACCACTCAGCTGTGGAGAGGAAGCACATGAGCAGCACTTACAAAGCTTCCCAGTGCTCAATCACATGATACAGCACATGTTCTTGTGTTGTTTCTGCTACATCAACACGCCACATCGCTCTGAGGCAGAAACAGTGTGACGCTGTTTCAGCTCAGTGTCAGCTTTCCTCAATGTGTAGCTTTACTACAAGTTGCCTTTGAATGAATCACGTGACGCTCTGCTGCTATAATCACATCATAGGATCGTTGTTATTGATATCTTAAATGATGTGTTCATGGAAACGGAGATGTTGCAGCAGAAAGTAACAATAGCAAGAGCATACGAAACAAAGAGAAAAATAGAACACAAAGGAGTATAGCAAAGAAGGATTATCTAAACATAGATACGATACATGTAGATATACAATATGTTGAAGTGGCAGTAATATTGAAATATAAAGATAGGTGCGTGAATGTACAACAAGGAGTATGTATATGTGTTAAAAAACGTTTTTTAAAATGTGAATACTCCATATGGAACTTGAAACAGGATATGATTAAACACTCGACTGGATGTGCTGGAGGAAGTTATAGTAGCAGTGCAGTGGTTCAATAGTTAACCTGAGAAACTATAATTAACCGTGTTTTATGAACAGTGTGTTTTTATAGTAGTCATTGCCTCCAGGTCAGTTTCTTTTTCAAAACGTGGCATTGCTTTTATGCATGCTTTTGGTTGCGCAAGAAGAAGGATGATCCAGAGTAGAGCAATGATCCTGTTTTGAAAACTTAGCTGTGTGTCTGTAATGATTATTTCCATTTCTTATTAATCTGTCTATTATTTTTGCAAAATAATAAATGAATTATTCAGTCTACACATAGTGAAAAGTGCCCATCTTATATTCCCAGAGCCCGACGTCTTCAAACTTTTGATGTAAAACAGAGAAAGGCAGCAAGTCCTCACATTGAAGAAGATGCAATCAACACATTTGTCATTGATAAATGATAATGTCATTGCATGTCAAAATTGTTTATTAATTTTCTGCCAATCAATTAATTGACTTGTTATATTTTTTTTAAGTATTTTGGTTTAATTGTATTTGCTATATAGTTAATAAGTACTCATTTTGGCACTTGTGCAAATGTATAATATCATAATGTCCCATAAATGACCTGGTGGTGTCTGACAATGATTTTAAAGCAAAGCTTAAGGTCAAGTGTTGCTGAAAAGAAAAAGATTCCCAAAAAGAAGGCTCACTTTAGATTACAGCTCTGACAGAGTAATTAAGGTCGTGCCATTCTCTCAAATGTAAAGAAATGAAATGAGGTAAGCGAATATGACAGCGCTGCCCTCGGACACAGCTCGTGCCCTTCGGGGTTCTGGACGGCTTTTCCTCTCATGTCAGAGTTGAAAGCTCAACTGTCATTAATCGTGTGATCTTTCAGGGTCGAGTCGCTCCCTGCAGCGCTTTGGTCTCAGACACGCATGAAGTTTGTGGCTTCTATTCATCATATGAAGTTAGTAAAGGAACACTTTAACTACAGATCACATACAGTACACTGTATGCTTCCAGACTATACCATCATTTCATAGACAGATTTTAAAAGCTTGTGAGAAAACTCAAACTATGAACAACACTTGAGAGTTGTGGCATGAACTGAAACCAACTGCTGCCTGGACGGTTGGATATGTTGTGGAAAATAGTTTGCAGTAATTTACAATAAAATTTAAAGGTCCCATATTGTAAAAAGTGAGATTTGCATGTCTTTTATATTATAAAGCAGGTTTAAGTCCTATATAAATACTGTGAAAGTATAAAAATGCTCAATATATGGAGAAATACACAGAGCGTATTCAGAAACTGCGCATTTGAAACAAGCCGTTAGGATTTCTGTCCATTTGTGATGTCACAAATATACGATATTTAGACCATTACATGGTTTTAAACATAAACATTCTAAATGTGT